>WUQG02052239.1:0-10277 GCA_011317285.2 Androctonus mauritanicus | reverse complement strand
CAAATATTTCCGACAGTGAAGGTTTATCCAAAAGGTCGCATTCGTAGAAAGTAACCTGTTTCCCAGTAATATCCTCTGCTCTCTTAATACTGGTAGCTCGTCCATCTCTGCCTGTAACGAGTATTAGATTTTTCAATAGTGCGCTTAGCAATTGCTAACGATTTCTTGAAAAGCAAAACTTCTAAAGCGTACCGTGTACAGCATTGACGAAGTTATCTATTACGATGACGTCATAGCCGACATTCAATAATTCCACCAGGGTATGGCTACCTATAAAACCAGCTCCACCAGTCAGCAATACCGAATTCTGCGGTGGCATGACCTGTTGCGCGTATAAAATAACATTTAATTTCATAACAGTAGATGATGATAATAAGAGTAATGTGTCGAGTTCTAATTAGAAACACGATAAGTTCACATTTAAACTTCATTTAAAATATTCTTATATTTATCATTATTATTATTATTATTAAAGAAAATATATTATAGTTACCTTTACTTAACGTTAAGATGTTTTACCATTCGATAATTAATATTTCTGTTAAGTGGCAACAGAAGAAATTAAATGTGTCTGCCTGGCACCAACAAGAAAAAAGTTTATGATCTGACCGGATGCGACGGGCGATTCCATTGGAGAAAAATTGGGGATTGAGTCGAGTTGCGTGACTGGTTAAACTGAATTTGGAGGTCGTTTAGGTTGGCTTGGGATATAAGTTTTAGTATTGTTCATTTCTTTCAGGCGTACGAACTCGAAAACAAACTTCTCTCTTTAAAATGAAATTTTGTTAAACAGTCTACTGTGAATCTATCACCACATTCGGCAATAATAGTTTAACACATTATACTGTAACTGTATTGAAAAGCAAAGAGTTTGTTGTGTAAATTTAATCATTTTTTCCCTCTTGAACGAAGCCAGAGCAATATGTTAAAACATCAGTGAAAATTTATATTTCATCGTCATTATTAGCGAAGAAATTTTAAATAAATGTTGCTTTTTTAATTATTGTAAGAATCACTTTAAAAAAATAAAATTTATTTAAAGCTTTCAGGCAGGAAATAGTGACTTTTTTTGTATCGAATATTTTCATCAAAATAATATCTAAACTGGAAAATAGTTTTAAATGCTCTACTTATTGTATGTTTGATAAAATTTACAGTTCATTTAAGATTTCTAATTAAAATAGTTTCTTTAATTGTTACTAAGGAAAGTAATTTTCCAATGAAATTTCGACATTATCAGTTTAAAGTATATCTATTGTTACTCAAACAATAAAAAAATTTAGCATTTTAATATTGCTAGTAACATCATTATTGGTATGAAATGAAGATAATTGCTTCTGTTTTCCTAAGAAAATTTCGGTAAGAGACGATGGTTATATCTTGTAAAATATCTGAAAACATACGAAAATGTTAATTTGCTTTAAAATAAATATTTTTAAATTCTATCCAATTTGTTTTTGCTTGGAAAGACAAATTTTTAAAATACAGTATAAATTAATTTAATAATATATACAATATACACATATTATTTTTGTATAATTTCTAATAATCTTTCTAATTTTGATAACTCTAACAATGTTGTTATTAATTTTTCTAATTTTTGTTGTCCTTTCAAAAATTCTTCCATTCCATATACACTTTCGTTTACACGATGATCAGTTATTCGATCCTGTACAAAATTATATGTTCGAACTTTCTCCGATCTAGCTCCTGTACCAATCTGAAATCATGATTAAATCATATAAATAAACTCTCTTAAATTTTTTTGTCTGTTAAAAATTATGCAAAACTTATCAATTACCTGAAGTTTTCTATTAGAATGCTGTTTGGATTCCATTTCCTTAATTTGTTTCTGATATAAAATTGAACGTAATGTTTCTAAAGCGAGTTTTTTGTTCATATGCTGATCTCTTTCTGTTTGCCTTTCAACTGATACACCTACGAATAATATTTACAATTAATAAACAAAAAAAATTTACAAAACAAATTGTTAATTAAATATACCTGAAGGAAGATGTGTAATACGCACACAACTGTCGGTAGTATTTACATGTTGTCCACCAGCACCACCAGATCTTTTAGTTTCAATTATCAAATCTTTATTATCTAATTTAACTTCTATCTATTAAAAATAAATATAATCAGTTATCTCTGCCTCAAAGTTTTGCATCAATGCTTTGTATCATATATCAGAAAATAAGCATATATAATAAATTAAAATAATTTTAAATACACCCAAAATATTTTCAATTTTTTTCTAATTATCTTAAATTAATGTCATTGAAGAGGACTAGAAACAAAAATAAACATTGCGAGTAAAGTTTATATCAATATTAACATTACAGGCATTTTTTTTTACATAAAAAATACTTTCAAATGGATATTGTCTTTTTTTTTGCATAGCCAATATCTCTAATAAATTAGAGAATGCATGTAGCAATTTCTTTGTAAATAAAAAATCTTAAAATTTTGCATATTAAAAAATAAAAACATTTATTAAAAATATGTATTTATATTCTGTACTTATTTTCTGACAAGATAGACTTACTTTCTCTTTATTATTCATAATATTTTAATAGAAAAAATATGGCTTTAATATTTCTATTTTTTTATGATCATAATTCAAATAAATTGAATGTAACGCAATGAGAAAACTGATGGAATATGTAATGATATGAAAGTAAATAGATTTAATAATGTAAAATTTAAAAAAAAATACAGATAGTTAATCAGCTTTTTAAGTTAATTTGTTTCTGGAGTTTGCTTGCAAAGTAAGAACTTGTAAACAAAAAATCAATATCTCATGGATATAATGTTAGAGTGTCAAGGATTCCAATTTCAACAGTGCAATTTGATCACAGTAAAATTAAATAAAGGCCAACAAAATCAATAGTTTATGATTAAACAATGATTTATTTATCTAAATAAATGAAAACAGAATCTTTAAAATCAAGCAAATTATAGTAATAAATAAATTAGTGTTTATCATATAAATGTTAAAAAATTTTTATTTTTCATTATAACTGACAAATAAGTGGATGATCTTTAAATAAAGATGAACTACTGTCCAGGCATAATCTGGAAATGGAAGTTATTTTTATATAATATGCCAGTAAAACCAGAACTTGAGCTCTTCCACTTTTTGGACGCCATTCTGATTTTTCCAATGTTGTAGCATATGATGGAGTTTTGTTTAAATGCAGCTGTATTGTGTAGTTACATACATGGTTTGAAATGTCTTTTTATCAATTTATTGCAGTTAATGTTCATATTTTCAATGTTTTTGATTTTTCATATTTGAAAAACTCACAAACTCTGGAACTCATTAAGCAGGAATTTGTAAACAGAGATCTTCCTGTATATAAAACATATTAATTCATTTAATGACAATTCTGATATAAATAACAGAAAAATGCTATTTATATCAGAATCGTTATTAAATGAAGTAAAGCTAGTGGAAAATAATATATGTTTATATATAGCAAAGAAGCTGTGAATGAACTAAGATTAAGAGTATAAAAAAGAAGAAGAAAGGATGAAAGATGTGTGTGTAACAATAAGTAATAGAACTGTAATATAAAAATTGGAAAGAAAAAATTAAACACTTGTAAGATATGCATGAAGGAAAAAAAGGATGTAGATGCAAATATTTGTAACTAAATATATTGAGGAAATGAAAGTAATAGCAAAATGGAAAAATTTAAGAATATTTATACATGTTCAATATATATTTTGATGAGACTTTTGTAATTGAGACAGTAAGAAGATTAAATACATGTGTACATTCTACTTTTACTGATTACAGCAGCCCCTCAATATTTGTGAATTAGTTATTTGTAAACATAGTCATCAAGTTTGAATATTTTAAATAGTAGGCCTCCTTAGGCTAGAAATTAAAAATGTGTAAACTTTCTGTATTCAATAAGGTAGTCAATTTGCTACTTGCATCAATTAACATTTTATTATATTGGAATTAATTATATATTGTAAATATTTAAGGATAGTAACTTTTTAACAATGGAAATCATAACAACATCTACCAAGTAATAATTCCAAAAATTGAATCATTTCTGTAACATAATATGCATCACAACCAGTCAGATTAGCAGCATGGAAATGAATCTGCTTTCCATCCAGAGGATTTAAATTCTATTCCCTGAAAAATTTATGAGAAGATAACACACTGCATTATTTTGAAAAAGACATTTCTGGACCCATGTTTATATAGATTTTTTTTGCTTTGTTTTGATGATTAACATCTGTGATTTAAATTTGGCCAGATTTTTTAAGAACATCCTATATATTTATATAACAGGGGTATCCAATTTATTTGCACAACATAGGAAAATTAATATAATTTTAGATTATGTCAATCTTCTACTCCCTAGGTGCACTAATTTATATAAAACTGATTGTCTGTGAAAGTTTATGATGTGGCAAAATGGATGAAATTGTTCTTTAAGTCTGTTTGCTGAATAAATCATGAAAAAAATAACATTAAAATATAAATTGGCTGAATGGCCATGTGCTAAACTTCCATCTGAAAAAAACCACACTTTATTCTGAATTCTAGATTTTTCAGGAGGAATTGAGATCCTGCCTGCTGAAATCCATCCTTCACGCTTTTGGAGTATCCCATCAATGGTTCTGTTGATTCTATAATAGATTCAGAAATGACTGCAGTAATACCTATGCAAGATCTGGCAGAATGCTTAAAATGTTTCAAAGCTCTATGAATAGCTTTGTTTTTGCAAATTTACTAAGTTTAAAGGAAAAAACTATTTACTGTATTTATTTATTTATTCTAGTAAATTAGTAACTGGAACAATAATTACAAAATAAATTTATGTACTCAACATACTTATTTAAGTAAATTAATCAAGTAGCATTCCATTTTTAAAATCAAAAGTAAAATGCTAAATATAATCACTATAATAAATATTCAAATAAATTTCCTTCAATAGCTGAACTATATACTAATCTGTCATAAAAAATATACATTACTTCACCATATCATTCAACATCATAACTATAATAAACTTTTGAATTGGTTGATTAATTTAATTATGCAGCTGAATCTTATATAGGATATTATTGCAACCATTTCTGATTCTACTATGAGATCAATAGCACCTTGATGAGTTTTAACATGCAAAGCCTGGATCATTTCTAAAAATTTGGAATCCATAATAAAATATAATTTCTCAGATGGAAGTTTAGAACATAGCCATTCAAGCTGATTCATATTTTAATACTGTTTTTCTCATGACCTGTTCAGCAAACAGACTTAGATAAAGTTTCATCCATTTTGTTACATCATAAACTTTCACAATCAATCATTTTTATTTAGATTGATGCACCTAGAGAGCAGAAATTGACATAATCTAAAATTATATTAATTTTTATAAGATGCACAATCAAAATGACACTCACATACACTTGTTGACCCATACCCACATCCCAGTATACACCCACATATACTTGTTGATCTATACCCACATCCCAGTATATATATTACAGGATGTGGGTAATATTAATATTTATACAGTGTAATATATGTACAATATATATAATAAAACAATAAGATAATTGCATCATGTATCAATATGTTTTGAAAATCAATCCATTTCATCTTAATTTTTAATATTTTTTTAAGTTTCATTATGGCTACTAATTTTCTGCAAATATATTTTTACTACTCACTATTTTAAACAGGTTATGGCTAAAAAATAATAAAATAATGTATAAAAAAAATCAACAAAATTATTTTTAGATATATATATAAAAGTTTATTGAAAAATTTATTTATCAATGGGAATCAATTCATTAAAGAAATTTTTCTTTAATTGATAAGCCTAAAGTTATGATTCTATTGAATGAAAAATAAACCTTCTCTCTCATTTAGATTTATTCCATAATATAAAAATTAATGCTATTTAGTACTACTACAATCCATTTTATAATACAGTAATGATTTATTTACTTTATAAATAAATTTGTATTTTACTTAAAGCCCAAGAGTAATAGAATTTGCTGTATAATAAATATGTTTTAACTAGTGTATTATCATCATTATCAGATTTATTGAATAAAAAAAAATTTCAAATTCGTACTTACATCTGATGGCTGAGGAAGAATTGCAACTGTAGAAACACTAGTATGAATTCTGCCATGCCTTTCTGTTTTTGGAACTCTTTGTACTCGATGAACTCCTCCCTCAAATTTAAGAAATTTTCCAGGATCTTGACCCATGATTTTAATAATGCCTGACCTTAAACCATCTATTCATAAAATTATTACCAATAAATTTATTTAAATTTTAGATATCATGTAAAAAAAAAATAAATATTAAGAAATTACATACTTACCTAGTTCACTTTTATTATATTGTAATATTTCATATTTCCAACCTTTCCAATCTGCAAAATTACAATACATATCAAGCAAGTCTTTTGTAAATAAAGCTGCTTCTTTGCCACCAACACCAGCTGATATTTCCAATATAATATCTTTATCATCAATATATTCAGATGGAACAAGTAAATCAAGAATCTAATATGATTAGAAATTTAAAAAAATTATAAATTTCAAAATAGCTATAATATCTTTAAAATACCTTAATATTTTTAGTTCTTGTGATAAGTAAAATAAACAATATCAGAAGACATTCTATTACTAACTAGATATAGTAAAACAAACATAGCACAAGATAGAAAATAATAATAACTAAAGAATTATTTCTTGATAAACAGCAACTGGTTCAGCAGTTATTAGCATTAACAGCAGTTATTAGCATTAACTGTATGTCTATAAAAATATATTTAAAAATGATACAAATTAATTTGCTGTTGGTTGAAAACATTCCTTTAATTGTAATTTAAAATGTTTTCTATCTAATGTTGAGTTTATTTTTCACAGTTTTTAAAAGAAATTTTTTTCACTTTGTGCAGATGAAGAGGGGCAGTCCAGCCCGACAGCACTCTTAATTTTATTTTAAGGTCCTTTAAGCTAGTTTAGATTTTGTTTTATATTTAAGAATTTCAATTACTGATTAAAATGTTAAACTAACTGAAAATTCATATAAACTAAAGAATTTGTCCTTAGTTAAATTATTTTATATGAATTTCTCCAGTATAATAATAATATAAAAATTTATTATAATAATAATAATTTAATATGAAAAACTTTTTAAAATTAAACTAAGAAAACTTGTTTAGTGTGGCATGTGTTTTAGTTACCATAATAATAGTGTTTGATTTAGTTTTAAATGTTAACGAAATGGAACAGAATTTAATTTGTTGTATAAAGCTGAAGAGGGAATCTAAATATTCCAAAAGCACTACTTTGTATACAATAAAGTAATTTTCTTTGAGACGATTATTATTTCCTAGTAATTGGCTAGTTATAATTAATCAATTATTTTATACTATTAATTTGATTCTCTGATGATAGTATCATTTTTTCATAACAGTTATTTATACAAAATCAAATTTTAAGAGAGAGGCTGAATAGCATAACTCAAAAGAAAAAGTTTTCCACAGTAAAAGAATACTCTTCTGTGTTTCATTCACTATCATTAAATATATCTATTAATATCTCTTAAAATTATAAATTGTGTGCACAGTATTTTTAATACAAAAAAATTTTTTTTTAAATTTCTAAAATTTTAAGTACAAATTCAAATTTTAGAAATTTCAAAATTCAAGACTTTTAAATATTATAACAACAAACTGCTCTAACAACAAATATAATGTGAAATTATGCTGTTATTTAGCATAACATGGCAGAACACATACTCCTCCTATAACAAGACTCCCTACAACACAGTTATGCTCTAACACAATTTGAAAATTGTGGAATCCCTCATATAACACGATACTTCTATAACATGGTTTTTACTTAACATATTTAAAAAATTATGTTTACACTCCTACAGCACAAAATATTTTCTTTGATTTTTATAAATCCATATTAGAGACACACAATACACACATAAAATGCAATCATTGGGAAATACTTTGTTAAAATTAGTCATAAATGTAATTTTGCTTGATTGCCATAAGAGGGACAAATATGGAGTCTATTTTCGATTTCGATTTGAAACTGAGTTAATTGGTGACCATTGAGTATTTTGAGTTTCAAACTTTCAATTCTTGGATAAAAAATAAGTTTTTATTCTTCAATAGAAGAATATGAAAGAGAAGAAAACTTTTTTATTCATAAATTTTTTTGGCTATATATTAAGGAACAATTGTTTTCTAGCAGATTGTAGAGGGTTACATTACAAATTTTGTAAAGAGAAAAAGATATACAAACTTTAAATGCATATAAAAGTTCAGAAAGGGAAGTTGTAATTGTTAATGAAAAGAACATTCTCATTTTAACCAAACAGTGGTAAGGAAGATATTATTATTAAATGAATGTTATATAGGCTGTATACTTTTTCTTTCCTTTTGTTTGACTTATATTGTTTTTTTAGGGTCTTATCTATATATTTTATCTTTCTTTATGTTTTGTGTTATTAGTATTCTTAACAGAAATTAAATTTCTTATGTGGAATTAAAGAAAGTTATTTGTTTTTAATTGGTTTTGGAATGTAACTCTCCTTTTTGTACTGGCTCCAGGTCTCATATAACATGGTTTCACATACCGCAGTATCTTTCAGGAACCTATTTACCATATTATAGGAGGGATACCTTATTTCAAAAAGCCAAAGCTTATATTATAAATCCTTGTTTTATAATCATAATATAATTATTTTTTAGTAAATTTCTGAAAGAAGAAATTTCTAATTGATCTAATTATGATATACAAGTAGTTCCCACTTTACAAGTCAACTCTTGTTCCTGGAGTGCATTCATAAAAATAATAATTCAAACCAAAAATTAATTTTCTATAGATGTGTTAAAAATAGGAATTTCATTCTCAACAATGAAATTTAACTATATGGTTGTTTCGAAAGTAATTTCATTTTTTTCCCATGAGTGATGTTAGTTGTATTTTTAACCCAAACAAACTTTACAAACTTAAAATGCATACTTGCAAACTTAAACAAAATAAAGGCATTGCAAACTTAACAAAATAAAGGCATTGGCTGAAGCAAACTGCTGAATAACAACATAAGAAATTGCTATGAGATTGAATTTGTCAAATTTGACTGTTCATGACCATATAAATGACTTGGTTTCATTTCAAAGCTCAATATTTGGGTTCCACATGTTCTCAAGGAAAGAGATTTGCTCAATTGCATTGACATCTGTGATTTGCTACTCAAATGTCATGAAAATGACCTATTTCTGAAGCAAATAACTGGTGATGAAAAATGAATTGTTTGTAATAATGTTGAATGCAAGAGATTGTGGAGCAGAAAAGATGAGCCAGCTCAAAACATCTATCCTTATAGTTGTTAACTTATAATTTCTAAATTTAATGTCAGAAATTAATATAATGAAAGTCTTTGTATAATTCACTGATAAAAGCAGTATAGAAAAGTAATCTTAGTTTAAAGGTTTTTTTTAATTAAGTATTAACATTAAATTAAATTTAAGAACTACAAAATGACATCAACAATCAACATTCTACCATTTTTATAATTATAGTAATGCATAATTGCAATCTGCAAATTATTTTTAATTTAAATTTATAATTTTTTATTATTTTATGTTTGTTATTATTATCTATAATTTGAAATTTAAACTGTTTGTTCCAGAACAGATAAGTTGTTTTTCTAAAAAACTTTGATTAATAGTTCTTGGTGTACTAAAGATATGAAAGTACAGAAAACATTATACTTGAATAAAATACATTTTTGTTTTTTATGAAAACAGTATACTGCTGCTCATTTAAATGCTAGTTTAAAAAATTTGAATCACCCAAACTCAATTTAGTCCTGAAATTTTTGTTAAAATATTATTTTTCTAATTTGCTTATTCATAAGTAAAAAAATCTTTGTTCTAATTATTCATATAAACTAAAAAATATAAGTAAATTACAAGGGCATATAATATGCTCTCTTTCGTTATTCTTTGAAAACTATAAAGCTTATTTGTATTAATTCTTTAAAATTTCAATTATAAATAGCCGATATGTTATTTTAAAATATAATAAAATATTTATTATATATTTTATATGTGAGGGACGCAGATGTGGGCCCACTGGAGAACGTCGCTCCATGCCCAATCGTAAGTTAACGGGGTTGATAATTTCATGACAAACATCGGGTGAGTGTGTCTTTCTTCCAGCCGGTCCGAAACGCTCCTTCTCCGCCATCCCCGAAA
>WUQG02052228.1:0-10277 GCA_011317285.2 Androctonus mauritanicus | reverse complement strand
GCAAGTAGCGGTTGGTTCGACAAATTCAGGAACTGTTATCGCCTTCACAACATTAAGTTATCAGAAGAATCGGCTTCTGCAGATTATACGGTAAATATTAAAAGCAATTATACTGTACTATACATACTATTTATTGTTCCACATTAAGTAGATATACTCCAGCCTCCAACTCCTGTTTTCCCATAGGATCTTCAACTTTCGTGCCAATTTTCGGGAACATAACCCCTGCAAATGTTGAGGCCCTACTGTATTTAGAACTAGAAATGAGTTTAGGGAAGAGAACACCACAAAACATTAGCAGCGCCTTCTTTTGATGTCATAGGCTCACCATCCAATCAGAGGCGCACTATTGCTCATCTAGAATCATGCCTAATATATACAAGGTGATTCAAAAGTCCTTATCCAATTACAAGTGCTATAACTACACAACCATTAATGGCAGGTGAACAACCTGCCTATCATTGGAAAGAATGGATGGTCAAGTTTGTTTAGTTTACTGCTAGAGGTCTCCCTAGTCGCTGTTGTCGTCAAGATGGCAACTCTGCAACATAATCAGATCATACTGTCAGATCAAGCCATCACATTCCTCTGATAATAATGATGTGCGATTTCTTTTTATGAGGTTTCATTAAAGACAAAGTTTGTGCGCCACCCTCCATGGAGATGTGCATAAACTGAAAAACAATCACAGCCACCATTAATAATATGGCACCAGACAAGCTCAGTAATATACAGGAAGAATTTACTTACCGGGTTGATGTGTGCTGTGCAACTGGAGAGAACTTTATTGAACACTGGTAAATCACTATTTTGAAACTTGATATGATGAAAATTTTGTAATTTACCCCTCCTGTGTATATTTCAACAATAAATATAGCATTTTGAAATTGGGTACAGATTTTTGAATCACTCTGTATTATATATTAGATAAACATTTAGCTTATCTTTGAGAGATTATGCTAAATGTGGTTCAGATCTTGGCAACTTTGAAAAGTTTGTCTTGAAAGCCGAGATAATTTTTGGAATAAATCTTAAAACATAAAAATTGTCAATTCATATTTTAATTATCAGTTGATAGGGACAAATCTTTAATTCACTAATGTATAATTTTTTTCCTGAAAGATAAAATTAGTGTTGAAATTGAAGATTTGCCCTCCCATCAATTGATGATTAAAATATAAATTGAAAATTCTATTATGTAAAGCTTAATTTCAAAAATTATATCAACAAACTTTTTAAAGTCACCATAATATGTGCTGTGCTTTGCACAGTCTTTGATAGGTAAGCTATATTTTTATCATATTTTATATTCCTAAATAGTTATAAACACCATCTCAGTCTCTGAATATGAATCCTATTGAGTATTTATGAGATGAGCTATCTTGAAAAATCCAAAAATTAATTACAAATAATAAAAATGAATTAAAATAGATATTACAGGAAGAATGAGACCATATTGAGCCTACCTCTATCAAAATATTAGTGGATTCAATGTCCAAATAGATGAGATATTTTTAGATAAAAAAGAAAATGCAACTTCTAATTAATACAGATACTTGATTTTTTTTAAGTATACTCTATGCATTATTACTTTTATACCAAAATTTCTTGTTACACTTAAATTATTATGCTTTTGTTGTTTTATTCAAAAATATTTTGAACTTTATTTTTTATTTTACTGGTAAGAAAAGAAAAATGTTCTGTTTCATTTATTGAAAGTTTATTTTATTTAGAAACATTTATTACAATCTCTTTTGTTTTGGATGTATCTTTTTTTTTGTAATTAAATATATCTCAATTGCCCAATGGAATCAGTAAGAGCTATAAATTGTGACAAACAATATTACCATTCTATAAAGATAGTGGAGATTGTTCATTCTTAAAGAGGATTGTAAACATAGCTATGAATACAAATTCTTTTAATTTATTCTATTTTTGTAATTTGCAAATGATGGAAATTATTTATCTTACGTAATCTTTTCATAAAAAAAATAAAAACATCAAGAATAATTGGATATATGGAGAAAAACTGTGTTGTAGGATTGTTGGCCGTTCAATCAGTTGAAAGTATCAAAAATGTAAATTGAATCTATATTCAACTATATACAAGTAATTCCTGCCTTTACAAGCTAATTTGTTTCTGGAGAAAGCTTGTTCAGTAAGAATTCTTAAACCAAGAACAAGCTCATTTAATAAGAACTCAAACTAAGAATCAGTTTCCCACAGTCATAATATTAAAACCAGGAACAAGTTCAATTCTTGAGAAAGAAATTTTGTTATAATAAAATTAAAGGCCAACAAAATGAACAATATATGATTAAACAATGATTTATGTGTCTAAATAAATGGAAATATAGACTTTAAAATCAAGTAAATTATAATATTAATGAAATTATTCATATTTAATTAATATTAAAGAATTTTTATGCTATTTCTTTTTATCTGTTATTATTGATAGATAAATAGATGCCTAAGTTATAGTTTATCTGCATTTAAGCTTTAATGCAGATGAACTACTAACTTAGGCACAATCCAGAAATAGAAGTTATTTACATGTTTTGCTGATAAAACCAAAGGATGTGTTATTTCTGCTTCTTGGTTACCATTTTGAATTTTCTAATTTCAAAGCAGATGACAAAGTTTGTTACAAAATCAATTGTACTCTATTGTATAATTATGCATAAGAGTTTTAATGCCTTTTTTATAAATGTTTAGAATTTTATTTATTGCAATTAATGTTCATATTTTTTAATTTTTTGATACTTCATATTTGAAAAACTTGTAAACCAGGAACTTATAAAGCAAGAATTATCTGTAATGTAAAAGGTTTTTAATATCATTTCATGATCATATATTAATAAGTAAATGGCAGAACCCACCATGAATTGCCTTATAAGAATTATTCATATATGCCTTTCCAGTTTTAGTAGTTAGATTGGGAATGATAGAAATTTTCAGAATAGAGAGTTCAGGAAAATTTTCAGAAATATGAGAGGATGTAATGCTAGTTCCTATGAGTAGAAAGCTAAAGTTTTTTCATGTAGTTAATCTGGCAAACATAATATGAAAACTTGTTTTTTAAAAAGCACATAATGGTATCATTATCACATCATATTAAATAAAATTTGTATACATACTATATGCAATCTTTTATAAGGAAGAGAAGTCAAAATTGTGCTATTTCCAAGATATATGCAATTGTTTTGAATTAGTCTTTATGCCAAAGAATTACAAATATTACAATAATAGTATAGTTTCAATGCATAAAATTAAACTTTGTAATTATAATTCTATTTAGCCTGTGTTTGTTTAATTATGGTAAATAACTAAAGAAGTGCTGAAATCTATTAAAAGTTGAACTAAATAATGTGTAATTTTTTATTGAATATATAATTAAATATAAATTTATTAATTATTTTACTGTATAATTAAAATATTACAATTACATACAGATATTTAATGGCAGTAAATAATTTGTAATAAGTATTATCTGTATTCTTCTCTTCCAATTTTATACTCTAATTAAGTTAACTAAGGGAACATCTACAGATGAAATATCAATATTAAAATTATAGTTTAATTTCAAATTATTAATTTAATTTAAAATTAATTGAATAATTCAGGTCTTTCTTTGGCTTTGGATATTTTGTCTTACAATTTTTATGAAAAGTCATATTTTGCAACTTAATTTCATTGATTATTATTCATATGAATATATTATATTTGTCAATTAATCAATACTCTTAAATAAATAGCATTCTATAAGAAGATAGCATTCTATAGATTTTAAATGACATGTATTCTTTATAAAATAAAAACTTTTATAAGCATCGTCTTTGAATAAATGGAACAATAAATCTTTATAAGTGAAAAAGAGTCACTGTGATATTTATTATTCAGTATTCATCTGATGTATACAATATTCTTGTCAGTTAAATTATTTTATGTATTTACAGTATATCTAAATATTTAATGATTTGTTGATATACTTATAATAATTAATTTTTTTAGGTAGAATATCGGCCTTATGATTGTGTTACAAATGATCCAAAGTTAACACTATTTGTAGCAAGACTTAATCCTCAGACTACAGAAGAAACAGTGAAAAAGGTTAGATAAGTTTAACATTTATTTTATTTAATAAAATAATTCATAATTAAATCACTTTTTATTATGTTTTTGCAATACATTATGCTTGAAAAGCTTTTCAAAAATAATTAAGAAAATGATATGTTAAATTTTATCATCTCTATTACTTTCATACATACATTTTTAAGTATAACAATTCTAGTAATATAAAAAAGTAAGTAAATAATAGTAGTAATAATAATAGTAAGTAATATATTAAGTAAGTAAATTTTAATATAGAGAGAAAATATAATTTTTTCCCCCCTCTGTAACAGTTGATATCTGTGTAATAATATTTATAGTGTTCTAATTAAGAATGGATATGATAATTATAAATTTAGAAGCTATTAAGTCTATTTAGTCTGTTTTGTATTCTGAGAATTATTCTAGATTTATAACTAAAATACAAAATTTATTAAATAATATACATAATAAAAACATTGCTTTTCTACTTTAGTTTTTCTCCACATTTGGGAAGATTAAAAGATGTCATTTAATAAGAGACATTGTAACTGGATTTTCTAAAAGATATGCATTTGTGGAATATAAAGAGAGAATAAGTGCTTTAGAAGCTCATAGAAGAGCATATAGAGCTGAATTGGATGGAAATAGTATTTTTGTTGATTTTGAGTGCTCCAGAACTCTCCCTGGATGGATACCTAGAAGACTAGGTGAGATTTTATATCATGTACCCCAAAACATTATTTTAGATTGATAGTTAGATTGATAGATTGATATATATGTTTATTTTCAGGAGGAGGCTTTGGGGGTAAAAAAGAATCAGGTCAACTGCGCTTTGGTGGTAGGGATCGTCCTTTCAAGAAACCTATATTATTAAATCCAAAAGGCAATCGTGAACATAAACACGATCATTCCTTTGTTTCATGGGACAGAGAGGGAACAAGTTCGTATAGTAGACACGATGAAAGAAGCAGTGGAAGGAAAAGAAAACATAAAAAACATCGTAGTAGATCAAGGTCTAGATCCCGATCTAGGTCACGATCCAGATCTAGAGATAGAGATAGAAAAAGGGATAGGCATAAAAAGAAAAGAAGATGATTTTGTACATTTGTTAATAGTTTGGAAAATAAAAATTGTACAGTAATAAATAATAAAATTTAAATATTTTCATTATTTTCATTATCAGATTATATTATAAATACTGACGTAATCATAAGAAATATTTGATTATTTTTTTCATTTACTGAAAATATTTATTACGTATAATCCACACTGGATACATTAATATATGGTACTGAATATACATTTATGAAGATGTACGCAGTGACTTAATGTCAAATACCGTATTGTACTGATTGATCACCAACCATTCCATTTTTCATGAAAATTAGATGATATTCATTTCATTTATATGTGAAAAAACATATAAATTTACATTTACAAATCACATTCGTGTTTTTGATGATTTGTTTTATGATCATTAAATATATCGATTGATTGGGAATAAATCATTATTTTAGTAATTTTAAAATTCGTTATATTTACAATTTTCATAAAAACAATTTTAAATGATGTATAAAGTACAGTATAATAAAATTCGCTCTTTTATATTCATATTACTATGAAGCAACATAGTTACTCAATATGTTATTTGACACAATATAAAGATATGTAAAAATCAATTGTGTCTCTTATGGATATAACAATAGGAAAGAAAATCAAGAATTAAATATAAAATTTGTAGAATATTTAATGAAAATTACGTTATACTACATATCTTAATTTGTGCGCTTTGTTTATTGATAGAATTGTCGAATATACTCACTTGTCAGAGATGATATAAATATTCCTGTTTTTTCATATTTGTTTCTGTTTCAAACTGATAATTTATTATTACAGTAGAACCCCCGTTTATACGTTTCTCACTTCTACGTTTTTCGCACTTGTACGTTGTGTTTTGTACACACACGATTTTGCATGTAAAATCATCTCACTCGCACGTTTTCGCATTCGTACGCTATTATTTTTATTCCCCAGAGCGTTTGGTCGCGCTTCTACATAAAATCTAAGAAATCTTGGCCAAACTTTTTCGATAAAGGAACAATCTGTTATATTACACACTACATTATCTTACCAAATAGAAAGTAGAATGAATATTAAAAGTAAAACCAAAACTTATCCCACCAGTCTTTCTACCGACACCGACTATTCCTTTCACGTTTGGATTCATCTACTTCAGAAGTTTTGGTTTTACTTTTGTAATTCATTCTACAGTACAGGTATTTTTAGCAGGCAGATACTGTAGTGTAAATTACAGTTTGGACATTACAATGAGTGAAAATAGGAGTGTTTTTGCAAGAGGTGAGCAATACAGTACACTACTGTACAGTAGTTGCGTATGAAGGCTCGATCTATGAATGTAGTATCGCATCCAAACAACAAACTACAATTGATTCTTTTTTTATGCCAAAATAACTGTATTTGCCCTTTATGGTTAATTAAACTTCTTAATTTTAACTTTTTAATGTATGGAAAAAACATATGCAATACAGTATGTAGTTTAACATTTTTAAATTTTAAGCTTTAATGTATTTTTTCAGCATTTAAAGTTAAAATAAAAAGTTTCGTTTTAATGTTAATCTCATTTGTACATAATTTTTATCAACCCCCCTTCAAAAACGTATAAACGGGGTTCTACTGTATATATATGTATTTTTAATTATTTCAATAATTAATTTTATTCGAAACAGTAATAATTTTTATTTATATTTTAGGTGTTCATCTAGATAGCTATCGGATATCTCTTTGGATTTATGTTAGCGAGAGCGACGAACTAGCAGTTTGGAAATTGCCATTAGTATCAGACTGTGAGTATCTGATAACGTACTCAAAATTCGTTTTATGTAGATATATCCTATAAGTTTCAAATTCTTGTATACGTAAAGCTTTGTACGTTGATAAAACTTTTCTAAATAATTAATTTTCTCCGAGTTAATTTGCAGATTATTATTTTGAAAAGTTGTTTTTCTTTTAATAAGTTTAATGCAAACGGAGTTGAATAAGATTGTATTCCTTATAATTATTATTATTGTTGTTGTTGTTATCATCACTGATAAAAATTTAACCTTTAAGTAGTCAGCGTAGATATATATCGATGCTGATATTGATTTTTTTTTTTTTTTTGCTAAATCGAAACTCTTTCCGGATCTTAATGTATCAATTTTATAAAGTCGTAAAGCCATGGTCTTGATAAAATTTACTAAATTTAATAATAAAAAAAAACTAACCGTTTTGGCTTAAAGGAACCTATGCTGATCGATAACTATAAGTGAGAAAATCGCAATTTTTTTTTTAGAGATATAACATCAATTTATTATAAATAAAATAATAATAATAATAATGAAAGACTGGATCAGGGCCGGACTTATCATTTTGGAGGCCCTGGGCTAAGCTATTTTGGGTCCTACTTATAAAAAATGAAAGAAAATCATGGGCAAGAAATCATAATTATATATTCACGAGATTCGTCATATCCGTGACAGACTTGGACTGTTTAAAAATTTGAACCAAGGTAATTGTATCGATTAGCACATGAATGATAAGTAAAGAATTAAAAATCGATTTTAACAAGTAACTTATTGAAACAAAATGAAAATAATTACGTTTTTAACATGGGAAAGGGGCATGGGAAATTTCTTGGAGAATATGCAAAATGGTTATACAGGTAGATTCCTTATTCAGATTTTTCTTTGTAGTTCTAAGTTATTAGCGGTTGGCACATAAAAAATTTGTACATGAATTATTCGAGGGCTGGGAGAACGACTTCGAAATATTTAGAAAAAGTTTTTAATTCTAAAAGGTACTGATAGGAGAAAATATGGCGCTGGTGCTGCGCAAAGGAAATGCATGGAGAAAGTGCAGAAAAGTAAATAACTAAGACAAATCTAAAACGAAATTTTAAAATTTTATTTTTGTCCTTTGCAAAAACAGGAAGAAACTTAAACTGCCACAGGAAATGGCTTCACAACTTCAAACTCGTTCATCGTTTATTCACGATGTTCGAAGTTGTCGCTGAAGGTGAAGTTGAAATTCTACGTGATTGCTGTTGTTTTGGGCTAGAAATTGCATTCGATATACGTTGTACTCGGCTATATAATGCAACATCTCTGGAGAAATGTTCCGCACATGCTTTGTTATGTTGTCCTTTAAATTTTAAGAGCCAGGTTAAGGACATTTCTTCGATAGACCTTGACTGACTCCACAGACAAAAATTTCACAGTGTAAGATCAGATAATGATGGTGACATGCCATAGGAAAACAGCGAATAATTACTCTTCAATGAAATGATCTCGTTAAAGTTGCTATATTAGTCGTGCGATATAAAGCGGAGCCCCTCTTGTATGAAAAGTTCTCATTGAAGCATTCTGTTTTTCTGCAGTTGCAGAATTGCGAAGCCAGATGAAGATACTTTTATGCTGTAATAGAATAGATTGCTTCACTAACTCTCTAGCTGTAATTTCTCAAAGAGTGGCCTAAGCATGAAATCTGATGTGAAATCACATCATTCGGTGATTTTTGGCGAGTGCAGGAGAATTTCTCGAATAACGAATAAGCCATTCGTTATTCGAGAAATTCTCCTCTGAAACCGATATGTGGCAGTTTTGAGCATTGAGTCCCACCGAAATAAAAATGGGTTTTATCTCCCCAAAGAATGTTCCTTGTAAGAGCATTGTCCGCTTCCATTCTGACCGAAAGCTTTAGAGGATCAACTCTAAAGTTTTCTTTCAGATGGAAGCGGACTCTTTCTTCAGGATCAACTCTTTGCAGCTGCTGCTAGCGATGACTTTTAAAGATAAAAAAGTTGGATATTCCATATTCTTCACGTAGAATATGGAATATCCAATTACCTCGTTACTCCCGTACGTTGTTTGGTCCAGTTACATCATTCATGGATGGGTCCACGATAACAATAGAAAATTTTTCAGTTATCTGAGATGAAACCAGCTTCCTTCCCCTCCCTTTCCTTACCACCTGGTTCAAATTCGTATCCTACACTACAGTTTATCAAGAGGAATCTGGGCAGGCTCGTTGAACCCTATCCTTCAACCTTTCGGTTGACTTCAGTATGAATGTTGGCCAACTTGTAGTGAACTCCAGAAGTAGCTGCTGCCAAGTATAGAATATCTTTGTGAGATGTGGCAGTCAAAACTAACCTTTCTTTCCTCTTCCAGCCTTAACAACAAAGGATCCAGTGTTTTCAAAATTTTTAATCATTCGTTTAATTCCAGGTAGTGATAAAGCAACTTTACAAATGCTTTTAGATGCCTAAATAGAAAAAAAGCGGTGCTGCATTGCATCCATTAACGCAGAATAGATTAACAATTAAAACACAATCAGATAGAATGAAACACGTTTTTTACATTAATTTTAAAGAATACATTTGTGGAATTCGCATTTATAACTATATCTGCTGGGAAAATGTGATTTATGCGAATTTTCTCTATTCTCTTAGGTGCATTTTCAATTTAACTTTAAAATAAAAATTTCAAAATATTTCAATCTGTTTTTCAATTTTTGCAAAGTACAAAAAAAAAAAAAAATTTAATTTCATTTTAAATTTATCTTATTTTCTGCGCTTTTCTCGTGTATTTCTTGTCGCAGAGCGCCAAGTTTTCTCCATTGGCAGATATTGGAACTAAAATTTTTTCGTGGAATTCTCACCCCTCGAATATTATATATATAAATTTTGATGCTGTTTTGATACGTTAAAAATAGACAATCGCCAAATTTAAAAATATCTATATGTACAGTAGAACCCCGTTTATACGTTTTTGAAAGGGGTTGATAAAAATTACGTACAAGAGAGATTAACGTTAAAACGAAACTTTTTGTTTTAACTTTAAATGTTGAAAAAATACATTAAAACTTAAAATTTAAAAAAGTTAAACTGCATACTGTGTTACATATGTTTTTTTCATACATTAAAACTTAGAATTAAGAAGTTTAATTAACCATGATGGGCAAATACAGTTGTTTTGGCATAAAGAAAGAATCAGTTGTAGTTTGTTTTGGGATGCAATACTACATTCATAGATCGAGCCTTCATACGCAACTACTATACACATCTTGTCATCACTAATGTTTTTGATCTTGTGAAACGTTGTGTTACTTCCAGTGTAACACAACGT
>WUQG02052217.1:0-10277 GCA_011317285.2 Androctonus mauritanicus | reverse complement strand
AGTTCTTAGATGTACTGAGGAGGGACCCGAAGTAGGTCCGAAAGCGTTATACGAATAAACTAAATTTATTCACTACTTGCTTCAAGTGCAGTTATATATTTATATATTAGATATTAAGAAGCAATGGGTTATATAGTGGTAATTATATTGAAAATAATAATTTAATGGCAAATATGACCAAAAAATTTTAATATTTTTCTAGCTTTAAAAAAGAATATTTTATTACAGTACCATTGAACTGATTTATACGAAAAAGGTAAAATATTTTTATAAAATTATATAAAAATCTATTAACCATTTCATATATCAACTTCTGATACATTATTGAAGATAATTAAAAAATTAAGCATCATCAAATATTATTTATTGTATTACTAAATTTACTATATTCAAGTTTATTACAACTTCACTATATTCAAGTATCAATCAAATTTATAGATACTAAATAACTGATATAGCATTACAATATGAATAGAAAAGATTTAATTGAGTCATATTTCATTTAAAAATAAATCTAAGGTTGAATGGATCTCTCTTAATAATACTGTGATTCACAGAAAGGTATACAATTGATACTAACCATTTCAAGGTGATGGATTGGAGAGCCATTTCTGACCTACATCAAAGTCAATCAGATATTAATAATTTGAAGCCAATCAGACATTAATATTTAAAGTTATGCCCTCAGAGATGAATATCTGGATTAAACCTCTAACAAAGGGCTTTGGCAGCATTGTCTGAAAAGCACTAAAAATTAAACTTAATTTTTTTTCTTTAGAAAAAATTCTTTTATCTAAGATTATTTTTGAAAATATAGCTATTTATTTCCCAAAAGTAAGATTCTTACCAATTTTATAACAGTCAACATTAATGCCAAAAATTAGTTTTCAAATGATAAATGAATTTAATTTGATTGCAAATAAATATCCAAATAAAAATAGACTACAAAATAGAAAATTCATTAAAAATAAAGGGATAATCAAAAATTCTTAAGTCAACTTTTCTCTATTTAAGAATAAAATTAACTTAGTTATCAAAATCTCATGATCTAAAATTATATTAAAAGTATAGTTTTAAAATGATTTAAAATAATAATAATAATAATAATATATACTATTATTTTAAATGATTTTATATAGAATAAACAGCTCTCTAAGTGAAAAACAAACACTTTTATTTAAAAATATTTTAGTTACATCAAAATTTGCCATTTTTATCTCAAACATAAAAACTTAAAATGTTTTTTATGTTTGAGCTGAAAATGGAAAATATTTGATGGAGCTGAAATACATTTTTAAGTAAGTTATTTGTTTTTGGATGAAAGAGCTGATTATTATCTGTGTACAAATTTATATTTTATATAAAATTAAGTAGTTATTTTTAAATTTATGTAAAAATTAACTACTTATAAAATTAATTCCATGTGAATCTCAATATAGAAAAAATTAGACTTAAGATAATTTGGATTTAATTATATTTATTTCTTAAAAAAAATTATGAATAATATATTTTTATAATTCAATGCAGAATAATATGCTAACAAAATTATATAAAAGATTATAATAATCATAACAATTTTACAAATTAAAAGTAACATGCAATTATTGTTTAGTTACCTCACAGCAGAAAATTGAGGAAATGATGGATGTTGTTGGCAATTTCTTGTGGATGGCAATGATCTATTTGTTCTATGTCTAGACTGTCTATGATGATGGCTATGTACAGAACTGTGTACAGTCAATTGTGATTTTGCTTGAGATTCTGTTGGCGACTGCACAGCATGACAGTCTGTGTATATTTGTTGATTATTTTGTTGAATAATGTTATGTGAAACATCGACAGATGCTGCCACATGAGAAGGAGGAATAGTTGTTGACACTGGATTATAATGAATAGGACGTGACATTCTTGATCTATGTTTCTTTTTCTTCCTGACATAATGAAGTGTTAATAATAACAAAGAATTTACTGCAATTAATAAAACACCTATATAAACAAACACTAATAATTCACCATTCTGTGCATGCATTATTGATCCTGCCACAACTAAAGCAATTCCAGTGAGAATTGCAGTAATAAATAAAATTTTTTGAAAATAATAACAAACTTCATGAATGTCACAATCTGTTGATGACACAACTGTGCTTGTACTACGACCAGCACTTGTTCCACAAATGCTTTCAGTTGGTCTTATATAGTCTGGCTGAGGGGCAAAGGGTGGCATTCGGGTCACTATAGTTGATTGATGAGTAGTCTGTAGAGGCAAACTCATGATTTGTTCATGAATGATGTCTGGCATTTTTGTATCTAATAAATATATATATAATTAATAATAAATTTTGTAAAAAAAACAAAAAATAATGAACAATAGTTTTAAGTTAGAAAAACATAAAATCTATCATAGAATTTATAATATAATAAATCTGCTCAGAAACTAATTAAAAATTACATAATCATTAATGATATAAATAATAAAATATTTTATCAAATATAATTTGCTATGCATACTTTGGATTAAGGGATCATTTAACTAGAAACAATTTTAATACATTAAGACCTGGTTGTAAAAATTCAACTCACTTGCTTTCTAGTTTACTCTATAGAATAAAACAAGCTCTTACAGCAAAAACCAAATTTTTACTTGCTATAAGAGCTTGTTTTATTCTATAGTGTAAATTAAGGCCTAGTTTTATAATATCTTGTTAAAGTTCCTGTTAGTTTTAACTACCATTATCTGTTTTACAATTGTTAGATAAATGTTAATTGTTAGTTACTGATATTAAACTACCAATCATAGTTTATCTAATAATTATAAAATGGATAGTTGATAGTTAAAGCTAATAGGAACTTTAATAGGATATTTTAAAATTGGATTTAAGGATTGCAACTTATTTCTAAATGAATAATGATAAAAATATAACATTTATTTTATAGACATGAAGAAAAAAATCTCTCTCTCAATATCAATGATAATTAATAGAATATATGATAGATTCTCAATGTTTTAATTTATAAATGAACTCATTCTTCATAACTGAAAATACTGAAAAAGAAAGAATAAGTTTACAATGTCCATTATTAACATATAGAAATAAGAGTACCTTTGGATTATTGACATAGTTAACAGTGAATTGTTGTTAGCTTTAATAATAATTAAATGTTGATGTCCATGCATTGTAGATTCTGCATAAAATCTACATGGCAATTTATATTGTACACATTGTATGTAATTTTATCTTTCCATTGTATAGCAGTTCCCTATATTTAAGCAATTCCAAATTCCATAGTTTCACAGAGACCTAGACACAAAAGTCTTTTTATTTGTGTTGACTCTTCATAAAATATGAATAAAAAATTCATTAAATAATTTATTTTTTTTGCAAAAATATAATTTATAGACTTAAATTTTCATAGCTATCTTTAAAGTATTCTTATAAATTTTATTTAGCCATTCTTTTTATCAATGCACATAGTTATATAAATCAAACTAGCAATGGTGCCTGGCATTGCTCTGGAATTTCATGTATGTAATACAGTTATATCATCAAGTTATCCTTGCTAGTAATAATAAAATTTTAATTAGTTTATATTAATTTACAGATTATATTAGTATAAATTAAGATGCAAATTACACAGAGGATACTTTTGGCTGCAGACACTTTTAGAGCCTAACATAGGCTATCCAACATCCCTTGTTACACTGAAAGTTAGAAGAGCACTGTTCAGCATGTTGGGCACAAACCTCATTGATTTCTAGACATTACAGATAAGTTTACAATAAACCATGTAGAATTATCATTTGTCCATATATTTCATTTATTATAGGATGATATCATGATGGCATCACCTACTGGTGTCACTACAATCATGGTGATATCATACATCCATTGTTGCATCATGATGACATCATATAACTCATTATAACATTTGGATTCCATTGGTGTTTTGTGCCTAATTTCACTATTGATTTAATCAGCATATTATGTCACAAATGATGTCATCATAATGGTGACATTATGTCATCATGACATCATATGACAAAATCATTTTTATGCCATCATCCATTGTCACATCATTGATGAGACTTGTGTTGCTAAGACATCATCCTGAATTTGAAAATCTAATTAAGCAAAAAAAGCAGTTTGGATTTTTAGCATCTCTCTGAAAGATTTAAATAAAGGCATTTTTATCATCATCTCCAAAATGGATAACAAACTATCTTGATCCAGAATAACCTATATTATATACAAGGCCTCAAAGTCTTTAGGCCAAATTTGGTCCTGAGGGGTCAAATGGTATGAAAGCCTTTGAGGAATATACATATATACATTTGACTAATATCTAATGATGTCATTGCAATATGACATCAACACAGCAGCATTTATCATTACATCATCATGATGTCACACACAATGATTGTTTTGTGATGTCATCCATTGTTACATCATGATGTCATAGGTGATGTGTAATATCATCTAGAATTCAAATAAAATTCTGAAAGACTTATATATAATATTCTTCTTGTCAACCCAAAATGCCCTGCCCCTAGGGGCATTTCATAAATTTCATAATTTTCTAGAGTATCTGGGTCAATCTCTATCTCCATGCAGAATTTCAAGATCCTTCCACGTCTGGAAATACACACAATTTATGTGGACACACAAATATATATAGATAGTCTACCTTTGCTATTTAAAATCTTAATTTAAATCTATTATATATTATAATTAAATTAATCAATGTTGAACTTATACGGCTTTCAATTTATGTAGAAACTTTTAGGATGAATTAACCACATAAGTAGGGACTTATTCAATGTATTGTTTTAATTTTATTTTTAGTTTAGTTTAGTCATATTTAGTTAAAATTTTCATATTGTGCAATAATCTTCAGTCTTCATATGAAACAGAATATATTAATAACCCAACAGTGCTTTTATTTCTATATGTTTATTAACATATAGAAATAAAAGCACTATTGGGTTATTAATAATTGTTAATAATTTGTATATAATTTGTTTGTTGAATATTAATATTTTCTATAAGTATATATATTTGGTCATCATACAAAATCAGCTTATGATTTTGTATGATGACCAAATATATATACTTATAGAAAATATTAATATTCAACAAACAAATTATATGTATGTATACTGAATTTCAAAAGCTTTTAATAAATTTCATGCATAATAATTAAAAGTAAGATTAAATATAATTTAATCTTACTTTAGAGTTCTAATTGCTAAAATTTAAGATTATAAGCTGAGGAAACATTTGCAGGGATAAAAATAGACCAATGGACTTACAATAAACAGTATTCAAATGAATTTTTTTAGATTTTTTTTATCAATAAATGATATTTAATATTTTAAAATAAACTATAGATTATAGCATATTTAAGTTTTCATAATAATACTTAATATAAAAATACCTTTTTTTAATGACTTTTAAAATTTTCAAGTTGTACTTTTAAAATAATATAGAGAAAAATTCTGAAAGATAAAAATAAAAATATTAATTTATAAATATTTTCATAATGGTTTGAATCAACTATTTTAAAAAACAGGAATTCATAAAATTTAAATAAAATATAGTATTACTGTACCAATTTTTATATTTTATTCAAGTAGAATATCTCAGTTATTAACCATTTGATTATTGATAGCTTGCTGAATGCATCTGTTTCCAGAGTACTGTTAACCATTAGCTTTTCTCATTATTTTTAAAAACTTTTGAAATAATCTCATTGCTGAAGAAAAAAATAAAAAAATTAATGATGAAAAATAATAATAAACTATTTTTTTATTTTAAATAGAATTTACTAAAATATATTTTTTCAAATCATTTACTTAAAAGAAATATAAATTTTAAATTTAGTATCAATATATTTAATTTGATTATTATTTAATAAAAATATTATTTAAATATAAACAGTATTACAAATTAATTTGAAACTTAAACAACAATTAATATTGTTAATTCATAGAACGACAAAAAGAATATAAATCTGATACAACAGTTATTCTAGAATTTAAAATAAAAAAGTAATTTTATAAATATGCAATTTAAAAAATGCAAATTAATGAAATCTATAATCACAAAGTAAAAATGAATGCATATTTCTGTGTATATTTTTAATATTTATAATGCAATTAAACAATAATAAATAATAATGTCATGGATCCTAACCTGTTCAATAATAGGAATTCCTCTTCCCCATTTGAATTCTGCTTAAACAAGTGCAATTTGTATCGTAATTTCAATTTAATAGCCTGGACCTTATTTGTAGGAATTCCCTACTGAGCAAGCATTTCAAAGTTAAGTAATATTGAATTTGATAAAAATAGAAGAATACAAAATGCATACTAGTGAAATCAAATCATTTTAGTATGTTTTCATGTCACAGTTATCAAATATTTACACATTGATATATATGTACAATCATCCCCAAAGTTACATCATTCCAAAACCATCAACATTATTCAAGACAACATAACCTGAATTGGATTTTATCATAAAAGTAATGTTAAAATGGATGACTGGTTCTATAAAAAATTTTTTATAAAGAAAATTAGATATATTTAATCTATATGAAAGATTTATAAAACATATGAAATCTGACAAATCAAATAATAATTTAAAAAGGAAATGGCACTCTCTCTTGTACTATAGCCAGGCCAATTCAATTATCACTAAAATCCAATAATGAAAATTGTAATGAACAAATCTTTGACTATTGTTTAAGTAAATCAAGCACTGAATTTTGTGAGATAAATTCTCTTAAAACAATCATGCATCCTCTCAATTCTTTGTTTTGTTGTTGTTATTGTTTCTTGCTCTTTCAAATCAATGTCCTCAAGAATTTCAATGCAAGTTCAATAAATCCAATATTCTCAATCAATTTTTAGATTGTCATAATCTAATCTGCTGACTCAGGTTAAAATCAGATTCTTCAAGCACACTTTGCTTTCATATTTCAGTTAGATCATTGAGTTTGAGTTTCTCGTTATGGAAGTTGACATCTCAAACATCTTCAGAAATAACTTCCAAATCAAGTTTGTTGCCATATGAGGCTTCTGTGTTATCTAGGCAACAGAATTAACTTTTGGAGTTGTATCTGAATAACTGAATTAATCGAAATTCTAAAGGCCGAATGCGGAGAACAAATTCTTAATGAGAAGCCAACTTCAGATCTATCATCATCATGGACGTATTTACTGGAAAAATGGAAAGAAACACAATGAAGAAACACCTAAAAAAGGAGGACCCAGGGACTTAAGTGTACCTTACGCACATTATTTTTTATTTTTCGTTTTAATTTTATTTTATTTTAAGATTTGTTTTTATTGTATGATTTATTAATTTTATGTTTTTTGCTTTGTTTTTTAAAAATGTATTTTCTGTGGTGTAATCAAGGTAACATCTTCTTTTGTAACTTTGAACTTCTAGTTCCATATTCTTAACCCTTGTATTTGTAGCCTGAAGATGGCAAATATTTATTGCCGAAAACATTTGCTAAATTAAATGAATTTTCCAGGACTGCAAAAAGTGTTAAATTTTTTCTTAATTAATATTACAAAAGTTTTAAAAGCAGTATAATCTTAAAGTAGGTATCTGAATCTTGAATAAACTGTGAAGAAAAGACAAACTTATTGCTTTTCTTCACAGAAAGACAATAAGTTTGCCTAAAGTAATAGGTAAACTTAAACTTATTTTTAGATTATTCCAATCTAAAGACAAATTAGAACATATTTTGGATATTTAATTCAGAATATGATCTAATAAATTAGTAGAATAATTTATTACTTGATCAATAGATTAATAGTTTGATATGCAAGTGACAAATGACATACATAGATAACAAACACAATAAGAGAATTGAAAAGCATTTACAGAGAGAGAGAGAAATTTACATATGTTAAAAGAAAAATCACAATGAAATATTGTTATCTCCTAACCTCTCGTATTTCATCCTATATCATTTGTCTCTGCCCAAATATATTAATACATACAATTTCATGCCTATATTATATTACAGTATTTTTATATTGTCTAAAAACTGGTATACAAAGTGTAACAGTAAAATTTTGAGAATAATTTTGTTTCCATCAAAATAGCAATATTTTAAACCATTACGTTCCCCTGCTGTATAACCTAAATCTTTTTCTATATGCATGTGAAAGAAAAACATTGTTAATTGTTTCAGTCATTGTGCAAATTGATTAATGTAAAAACATATTTGAGTTCCATGTAATGAAAAAAATGGAATGCAATTTAGAGCAGAGAGTTGTGATAAAGTTTTGGTGAAAAGTTGCAAACTATCAATGGATATATGTTGATCAGAGTTTATGGAATGGATCTGAATGAATTGATTGGACAAAACAATTTTGAGAGAGAGATAAATCAGTCGAACATGTTGAATGTTCAGAGAGTCTATTCATAATTCAACAGGATAAAAACATTACTCATGTGTGATTTCATTTGAAACAATAAGCAATTAACTACAAGAATGATTGCTGAAAAAATTAAACATTATTTGGTAAAGTTTTAGATTAATTTTGGCTAAAAATTTATTGTTGAGGAAAGTATACAAAGCTGGTAAAAAAAAACCACTCTCATCAGCAGAGAGAAATTTAGTTGTGACTTTCTCAGTAGATTTAAAGCATTAATATGTTTCAGATTTGCAGTCATGAAAGGAATGTGTTTTAAATCAATTTTCTAGAATTTAGAATAATGTAATGCAATTATTAAAACAGATACCAAAAAGTGAGTACCAGAAATGTTACTATCAATGGATCTGATGCTGGAATGTGTGTGTGTAATCTCTAGAAGACTACTTTGAAGGTAATGGCTTCATGTATGCTTAATTTTCAAAATAAATTTTTAAATGAATTATTCTTGAAATTTTATTGACATATCTCATATAAGCCAGAAGTTGATAACTAATATGTATGCTGCTTATCTTCTTATCTCTAAACATAATCTGTCTAATTCAATCCATAGGTCAATGAATGATCAAAACATTCAAGATCTATTAGTCTCAACATTCTTTTGACATTTTGAATGCAACTATGAAGGAGAATAGAAATCTGAAAGTAAATGATCTTTGAAAGGCTTTCAACATTTCAGATGTAGTGAGTACCATAGGGAATTTCAAGTGCTAAAGCTGCTGACATGACAAAGAAGAGCATCTAAAAAAACTGTTCTTTCTTCACAGAAGTTCAGGATTCAAAAGCTATTGTAAAATTTAATCCAATTGCCAAGAAAATGAGGAAACCCAGGCTTTATAGCAATTGAACTTTATATATAAAATGATTCCATAAAGAAATTAATATAAATAAATGATATCACCATAATCAGTTATATAATATTATATAATATAAAAATTTTTATTTTGAACAAAAATAATATAATTCTACATGAAACAATGAGTAAGCAGAACTATTTTATAAAATTATGAAAAGCATTTGAAAATATTAATAACTCCAAAGTCACTTGCTTTGATCTGGGATTTATAGAAATAGATATTTGAATTTCCTTCCTAATAGTTGTTTAATTATTCCAATAATAAATTTTAGCATTTACTTAGTTTTTCTCCTTTCAGAAATTAACTTATGATACTGCTAGCTAAAGACTTTTAAATGCATACTTAAAAATGAAAAATTATTTTCATTTGGGATAGTTTTGGAGAGCTGATAAAGATTATGAGAAGATTAAAATTCCCAGCTATCCCTTAACATTGATAGTGAATTTAAATATTTGGGGAGTAACCCAATGTCATCTCAAAAGTATATAGGCTCAATTTCTGATTAGGACAAAATTTATTTTGAATAATCTAAAATTGCAATTCTGTAATAGTTCATATCAATCAAATGTCCTTTTATAAATCCATATAATCTTTTGTAAAACCCTTCAAATTCAAGTTATTAATTGGTATTTGCATTTTAGACAAACAATAAAATATCATATTGACAATGTAATTATTTCAAATAATTTTTTAATAAAATAATTAAGATAAGAGTATAGAATCTCTATTTTCTATGACAGAATGATGATAAGATTAAATGCTGAGGTTTGTGTATTATCATTTATCATTTTTCTGATTTTATTGGGTGACTATAAATCAGTCATCTTCCTGACTTTCATTGTATTATTTTATATCATTTGCCTTATGTTAAATATATTAAACTAAGTGCATAAATTCATGTTATGTAGTATTACTTTAGACTTACATTATCCATAAATTAATTGCAAATAATCAGCAAGTTACCAACT
>WUQG02052206.1:0-10277 GCA_011317285.2 Androctonus mauritanicus | reverse complement strand
CGTGTGAGAGAACGGGACGTAATAATAATTCTGTCAAACGTTACATCGAAAATTATTTACATGAGTTTGGTGATATAATGACCAGAAAATTTGAACGTTAGGCAGAGGATAACGTTAGATCGAAAAACGTTAGACTGAAACATTTTAATGTTATTTTCCCCTATTTTTTGCCGGGGCCGGAGAAAAAGAATGTTAGATCGAGGAAAACGTTAGATCGACGAACGTTAGATCGAAGTTTTACTGTATTTATAAAACATTCAGATGAATAGCTTAATAGATCGTAATGTTACATGCTATATTAATACAGAGGATATGGATATACATATACTGTTTGCTTATTTATATACATATATACACAAATAAGACTACAAATAATCACTTGCAAGCAGCATGGTCATTCATAATCTCTAAAGCTGGCCACAAACTAGTCAATGGCATTGACTGTAATTTGATATCAGATGCAATTCCTTTAATCACATGACATTTCATAAGACATTGGTAGTTACAATCCTTGGAGAAGTTGTTAAGTTGATATCATATGTGACATTGTTTTCACAGCCAATCAGCATTTCTCGAACATTTGTTTATCCATCAAGTAAAGCGACATATTCAATTAAATTTAATAGAGTATTTCTGTTAAAACATTCTGGATACTTCAAATCCAAGAATACCTTGTGATGTGGAAGAAATACAGTATCCAAATAAATGTCTAATCTGAGACTTATAACTGTGATTTTTGCTGTTTAAATCATCAACTAAAATAGTTACTATTTACTTCTATGAAAATCTATAAGAAAATTTTTGTCTTCAAGAGTTCAACAAACTGAACTTATACTTTCCATAATTTCAACTTTAACTTAATCCAAAAGCACTTGTACTGAATAATGATATTCAAATACACATGCTAAACTTTCCAAAATTTTCACTGCACATGTTTCATTGCACCAAATATCTGACATGTTTGATATTCAGGATATTGCTTGCTATGTCTCTTTTTCGTTGGAAGTGTCAATGTCACTGCAATCAGCATATAATGACAAGTTGTATGTATGATTTTAGTATAATGTTGAATGCAATCAGATTACTACAATATTGACCACTTTGCAGTTGGCTTAAGACAGCTGCTTTATAGTGAGCACAATATATTCTTGTGCATTAAGAAGTACAACATTATTCTGCATCTTGGGCATAAGGAGCAACATTGCTCATGAGCAGATCATCTGTATTCTTACCTACACATTAAATCTAATATATAGATGCTCAATTGCATGAGTAAATCAGTAATAGAAATTCTCAGCCCTAACTAATGGGTATGCAAATTGAAAATTGTTTTGTATGAAGACAACATTTAGATCATAACCTTTCTTAGTATTAAACTCTATTATTTTTACAGCTGTTTTCAAAGTTTTATTTGTATGCAAATATAAAAAACTTAATTCTAATATGATGTTTAAGTCATTTTACATAGAGAAACCACTTTGCTGGTATTCAGGAAGATTGCATTTTGTATTTATATATACATATATACACACACAGTACAGCACAATACAATAGTATGCACTGGTTTCAATACTTCTACATGCCATGTAATGGTGGTGTCCGAGTTACAAACTTTTTTTTAAGTTATGAACAAATTATGTTCATAATTTCAGGTGTGTGTGTTTGCTGCTATATGGCATGCAAAAGTATTGAAACCATGAATACTGTATTTTGTAATGTATTTCATAATTGGACAAATTAGAAGTGTAGTATTTGAAAGATTTCAATAAAAAGTACCAATTATAAAGCAAAGGTTTTTTAATGTAATTTCATTTCTACTATCTTGAAATAATGTTTAATATATTAAGCAACTGTGTAGTTTCAAATTATATTTGCTGATATAATATGTATTATAATGTCTAAATTTCCTTATATATGTGTGCCCATGTATATACACTAGAGAGGTTCAAAGCAATTAGTAATCATCAGAAAATCATATTTATTGATGACGAATTATTGCCAAAATAGAAAATGAAAATATTACTGTTTATGGAAATAAAATTGATAGCTCCTTCTAATATGCTGATATACATCTTTACTATTAAAACAATCTAAGCTTTATATTCATTATTTGAATCGTTAATTTCCTTACTTCGAAGTAAATAATTTTCTATTTAAAATTTGATGAATTTGAAGAAATTTGCTGTTTATCTTGTAAGTATTGTAGTTTTTTTTTGCATATTTTGCGCCCCTTTCCAATCAGGAAGATTAGGGGCGGGGCCAGTTCCAACCACGGGCTGCACCCACATCCGTGGAGGGTGACCTGATGGTGAAGGACGGGAATCGCCGGGCCGGGCCCAGCACTCAGAAAAAACTTTTCAGGAGTTACCAGACCCGGGACGCGAACCTGGGTCCTCCTGCGTGGCATGCTGACAGCGTTACCACTCGACCATCCGGCCGCCTAAGTATTGTAGTTAATATTTCAATTTAAGATAATTTTTTACTACAACAGAAATGTACTGTTATTAAACTAAAAATATTTTTTAAAGAATTCTTGCTTATGTTGAGTGTTAATATTTGTTCATGTTAAGTTCACAAATTTAAATATAATACAGAAATGGAATAGACATATTGTACTCACAATAATAAACTGAATATTTATGCTCTTGCTAACATTCAGGCTCAATCCTTGTATTATTTGCTATTTTAATAAATACTCAATCACCCAAAAGAATGAGAAAAATCTGTAAACAGTAAAAAATATTTAATCTCAATCTTATATTATAATCTTAAGACAACAGGAATTTTAAAGTTCCACCAGGAAGGTATAGCTCTCTGGAAGTCATTTGGTCTACAATGACTACTACTGGTTTAAAGTTCGCAAATTTAAATATAATAGAGAAATGGAAAAGACATTGTACTCACAAACAAGGTCACTATTTTGAATGCCAAAAAATATATAAGCTATTATTGATTCGGCAGGAATTGTACTATTAGTTGGTAGCAAACTATTAGCTAACCAATACAAAGCTGATGCAATTTAAGAATATTTTGATATTTTACGCGGTCCACTCTGTAATTAAATACTCATTATAGGATACTCCAATTTGTTTTTTAAGTTTCATTTGAAATGTTGGTAATATTTAACATCGGAATTCGGAGCAACTTACTTTATCTGGCCATTTAGAGCTTGGGGCAAATGCACGTAACCATACAGATGTTACTCCGTTTTTCGTCACCCCATTCCTTTCGTTATGCTTCTTTTTTTGATTCATATTTAATAAATATGTCCTTTAAATAAATTTTATCACCAAAAGAACTTTTTCCTCTTAACACTTACATCTGATTCAACGAGGTTAATCAACTTGCCATAGAAAAGCAAGCGACCTCTCTAGAGAAATATCGAAAGTATTAATTTAAAAAAAATACATTATTTATTATTAAAATTCATCTAGACTATGAAAATTGTATAAATTAGCAATATATATTTTATATTTACATTTTAAATATATAGGTTATTATTTTTATTTTGATTGAAATTCAATTCTTTGGAAGCTACCAAAATTTGTGATGTTGTTAAGTCTTCAAAATATGTATTTTTATACAGCTATGGACGAAAACTTAATAGAACTGAACTGAATAACGAATAGAAGATAAAATATTATAAAACGCATTAAACTGACCAAAATACATGCAACTCAAGCACATAATTAATCCATGGATTTGAATTAATCGCGTAATGTAAGATAGATTGGCCACTGTCGGAAAGCTTCGACTTTCCACTTAAGGCGGCGCAGCGGCTGGATGGCCGAGTGGTAAAACTGTCGGCGTGCCACGCAGCAGAGCTGTAATTTTAAGTCGTTTTCGAAAGGCTGCATGATTAGCCGTAGCAAACTGGCATTGAAATATTATTCGAAACTGAAAACCGAAAGGCACGATTACATAAAAATAAACACCGTTCTTACTGACCGTGTTACTTTTTATATCGAATTCGACTATTCCGCGCGCATTAATACCGTCATAAAAGTTAGTAATACGCTGTTCCCATAGACTCAATACTGATTTCCGATGCTGTCGTCAAATATAATGTGTTTTTAATTAAAAAACTTCTAAATTAGAAACTTTGATAAGAGTGTGAACCATTTGAAATAAATTCTAAAGCACACAAGTCCCAAATAAACATGATTTGCAATTTTATTTATTTACTTTATTAAGTTCGTTCTAATTTCTGTATTCATTAAAACTTTTCGTGTGCAATTTTGCCACACATTTAAAAAATTCTGACAAGTAGTTCCGGAAAGAACTAGAATCGCCTACTTTCCGAAGGTGCATTCAGAAATTTCATTTATTTAGAATTTGGAATTTATTGGTTTTTTCTGTCCAATTTTAATGTTGATTTAACCAATATAAGTGTTACCATGGCGTCATCATGGCGGTGACGTAATGTCAACTTGACGTTATCCATTGTTACTTTATCGTGGCGTCATAAATTATCGATATTTATGGTATCATACATTATTGCGACATGATTACAGGTCATTGTAATTAATATTGATAATAGGTTAGCTATATTTTATTCATACACAGCTAGCATTTAATGTCAATTATTGTTAAGAATATAAAATTATCATAAACATTAAATATAATCTTTCAGTATTAAATTATTCGACGTCGGGATGTCCATTAATGATAGAACATCACTATCAAATTTCATAGAAAAATGCTAAGTAGTTCAAAAGTTATTAGTGGAGACACAGACAGACATGACCCCATACCTAAATGGTATGCTCATTGTTTAAAAGTGGAGCCATTACTGGTGGGGTACTTTCAGGAATGTACATTCAACGCTATAGTAATATTGACTTTATTTTGCTGGCCAGACAACCCATTTATTTAAAAAAATATGATGAACAAATCCTAATAGTTAATAAAACGGCTGTAATACCCAAATATGGAGTATTTTTTTTGTCAACAGATGACGCCACTTTCCACTCAGTAAAGGTTGGTTCTCACTAGAGCGGTTTCGCGCGGAAAACCGTCTTATGATGTCATCCCACGCGGTCAGAGACCGGTTTGATGCGCGGTTTTTCCGCGGCGGTTCCAGTCGAAGCAGCTTCGACTTCAACCGCCGCGGTAGCTGACCGCTCTGCTTTTCGACCAATAGCGACACTCCACCAAATTAGGCCAGATTTCAACATGGCTGCATGTTCGCTTATTGACAACGTGAAACTTATTGAAATAATTTTAAACAAATAATTATACACAAAATGTCAGAAATTTTGCCTACTAAAACGTCCTTGATGCCTACTGAATTGTAGGAAGTCTTTACAGCTTTCCCACAATGCACTTTCAAGCTAATGTACCGCGTCGATGGCCACGTCAGTGTGAACTGCTGAGCGGTTTTTCGGCGGCGGAAAAGTAAAGCGGTAAAATACCGCTACCGCGTTAGTGAGAACCAACCTTAAGAATGCTACACTTATTATATATATATGTTATAATATTAATTTAATTATTATCAATATAATTATTATTTAACTGTAATATTATCACCATAGTAACGAATATAGCGAAATAGTTTGCAATTTAAAATGTTATGTTCGATTTTCTTTGTGTATCTGATGAGAGCTAATGCCGAAAACATTAGTATTAAAGTAGGCTATATTATTTCTCTACTACTCTTAGCGCTTTAGTAGAACCGTAGTTACTAATAATAAAAGTTTTGTTTTTTAAAAAATCGAACTGCTGAATGATATCGTCATCTATCGAGAAAAATATCATTTTTTTAATTTTCAGTTTTTAAAATATTTTTGTATTTTGAATTTTTTCATTTGGATGTGATCTAAATACTGTCTTCGTGCCAAATTTAAAGTTTATATACCCAGCGGTTAAGGCTAGGAATTTTCACTAATCACTCAAACTGTTGAGCCTATATATAATATCTTCTCAATTAATCACGTTAATCGGGAAATGACCTACCACGGATAATCCTCAAATACTCAAAAAATCATAAATATGGGCAATATCTTGAAAATCATAAATCCTGAAATATTTTTTATAGTAATATCATTTAAATATACACAAAAATATCCATTTATGTTTTCATTTCAAAATATTATTCTGTCTTAAACCTTCCCGTTAGAGTCCCTAGATAGAGAGAGTAGCGCAATTCCTTGCGTCACCAGATTCGACAGATCGGCCATTTTATATCCTGTTATAGAGAGTTCACGTGGGACTTTTCGAAATACGATCATCGTTTGCCAGATAAGCAGCTGCTTTATTTAAAATTAGAAAAAAATATAGTAAGAATTTCTTGAGAAAATTCTCTAATACAGTATGGCGAGCGATGGGCCAGGGGATATAAAATGGCGACTGCAGATCAGATTGCGCTACACTATCTAACTAGGGACTCCCCGTGTTTTAGATTCTAGCAAACGCACAAAATCGCAAGGTTACCATATGTTAAATTGATGACATTATGATGCAACAACAACAGGTGGTGATATTATTATACCATTTATCACAAGGCTTGAAAATGACGATGTCATAATTAAGTAACAGATATTGTTATTTTGCAATGTCATTACTGTATAAAAGTATTAAGTTTTATACAGCATCATCATGATTACTCAAAAAAGTTATGCATCATAAATGCATGGATCAACATTGCGAAATTTGCTCATTTACATATTGACGAAATTGCATAATTCTGAAATAAGAAACAGAAAACAAACCGGAATGTAAAGAATTTTCTTTTCTTATTTCTAATAAATAAGCATCGATGTAATCTCTTATAAGATTTTCATCTAATTCTTCTTTATGTTCTTCCATTTCTTTACTGAAATAAAAAATATACTGTATTTTAATATAATTTATTTAAAATCTGTTAGATTTCTAAAATACAATAAAATCTAATTCAAAAATACTCCTAATTCGAAGTAAACCACAATCCCTAACTCAAAGTATTCTTTAATTTTCAAATCTTTAATTATCCATATAGTAGATAAGACGAAATATGGATTGATTTTAATTCGAGACTGCATTCTTGTCCGAAAGTGGCCTAAACTTTGCATTTATATGAAATTATTTTGTGATAAATTTGATTGGTTGGGAAGATATCTGAAAATGTTGATATCATTCCAAATGTCTGCTAGAGGGCTAAGTTGTGCGTGATAATCCATCAATACCAAAATCTCAGTATATTTTTCAAACACTGGACTATATTTATCGAAAAGAATTAGAAAACAATGGAGAGACCCTATGAATGATGGAAAATGTACATTTTGTACACAGAAGCAGAGCTTACCCAAATAATAATTAGTGAATTTTTAGAGAGTTTACCGATCGGAAGTGATATCTATTGTTAATTAATTATAATCAATCATGTTATCAATCAAAAATATAGTCTTTGTCTTTCAAAATAAAAATAATTCGATTATTAATGTATTGGTTGATATTATTTTTTTCTGATATATCGTAGATATATAGAATCTATTGCCGAATAGCTGAAACATATCGACATAATTTCTAAATGGAGATGTGACACCTCATATTCTATAGATTCAACTGATAGGCAGAAGTTTCCATAACCGACGCCAGCGAGATACTTTAAACACAATCGAGATCATTTTTATTTTTAATTTAATGATTATTGAGATAGTAATTTACATAATGTAATGTATAAATACATAACCTATAGTCATATAAATAGCATCAGCTTGTTTAATTTTATTATACAACGAATTATCACTTTATGGTAGAATTGTATAGTAATGAATACACATTAGATTTTGACTTTTCAGAAAAATCAAGAATCGCATTAAATTTGAAGAATTATATAATATAAAGATACATTTTTATAGTTAGTTATCTTTTAATTTATCGAAGAGATTTCATTATCGGCAGATAAAATAGAATATTTCTAATTTTTGATTAAAGCTATAATAAAATCATAATTTAGGAATAATTTATAATTTTTAGGCATAAAAATATATAACGAAGTATAAAATGAGTTATTACAAAAGCAAAATATTTCACCACGCAATATAAACATCGTATACTGCATTTCGTGATTTCTCAATATCCACTTTGTCGCATTTAGTCATAACAATAGAGACACTCCATTGTCTTGCCATGATTTATCTCGTTGATCCTCTCCCAAAAATGAAGATTGAACGAAAGAATTTGATTTGAATATTTCAGTTTGGGGAATCACGAAAAATTATCTAATGCAATTAGATACAATAGTTTTTTGGTGGGTGGGAAAATTGCTCTCTTCTATTGTTTGATTATTTCATTTCGTTCAAACACTCAATTTATTGGTATGCAGTAAAAGCTAATATATTCTAATAGAATTATCGAATTTACATATAGAATACTCGAAGATTTGGTAACAATTCAAAAATTTAATTTTTAATTTTATATTAACCAGGAATCCATATTCTAGATCTGCGGTTCCTAACCTGTGGCACGCGTATCCCTAGGGGTACACGGCGGAGGTTTTGGAAATACGCGAAAATGATATTGATAATGGTAGAAAACATTAAAAAAGGAATTAAAATAAAAAACAAAACAAATGTTAAATTAATTAAAAAACTGAAATGGTTTTTTAAATATGAAAATATCACTGGCTTAGTTTGAGCCGTTTGATTATTTAAGTAGCTTAAAAGAATTTGAAAAAATCTTTTTTTTAAAGGATGAGTGCGAAAGGACGGAATGAAAAGAAGCAATAACTTAAATGGAATAAATGGAAACTTTAATGAAGGGGTATCCATTAGAAAAAATGTTGGGAACTGCTGTTCTAGATATAAAATTTAACGTATGAAATTACCAAAGTAAACAAATACTGTATTGATTGTGCTTTTTATTTGTTAATATATTTTCAAACAGTATCTTAACTGTGTATATATATGTATGTTATGGTAAAAGTGACTAATTGATAATTTAATAGCTGTATACTTTTTAAAAATCGTAAAATTCAAAGTCTAATTTTTTTTTTTTTTGGTTCCAATTACAATAATTTAAGTTACCGAGATTTTATTATATTTATTTAAATATTTTTAAATGATAATTTGTGAAATTATAACCAAATTTTAAGAATTATTAATAGATTTTAAAAGGAAAAAAAAAAATTCTATAAGTTTACAGAAGCTTGCAGATTATATTCAATCATACTTCAAAAGTTGAATCAGGAAAAAGTTCGTTCATCTATTAAATCAGATAATTTTCATACATAAACCCTTTTTTTTTTTTTTTTTTTTTTAATTTAAGAGAGTGATTATCTCTTAATTTGAAAGCTGTGCTCTATATTCATTTGGGCTCATTCCAGTAAAAGACTATTTTTCTGTTAGCTCAATCATCTTTGATCAGGCAATAAACCATCAACCAATAAAATTATTCGTTAAGTTGAAATCTTCGATATAAAAAAGATTGTTTGGAATTTAGTTTATAATATAAAATATTTCTTTCCCATGTTTATTTATTTTATTCCTTTTAAAAATTTAGCTATTATATTCCTTTCACAATCTATAGGCTGTATGCATGCTTTTGTAATTTAAACACAGGAATTTTGCAAGATTGTTAAAATTTTGGAATTGCATATTTTTATCATTGGCTTTTCTTATGATACGAATAATACGTCATTCTATAAATAGATTTTAAATCAAGAATTCGATAACCTTTCAGAGTGGAAATGCATTTTTCGAATATTTTGTAAGAATGATTTAAATTTATGAAATGAATGATAGCTATATGGAAAATGAAGTCGATATTTTGGATCCATTAATAATCGATCAATAATTGTCAGAATCATTATGGTTTTCAAACCATTTATGGTAACGATAATTATTTTTATAAATTTTTCATAAAATTTAATACAATTATTTTAATTAAGTTTTAATAAAATATGGTACTGCTCATACAGTATATATATATATATATATAAGCTTATATATTTAAATTTACTGATACCTCTTTTAAGAAATGCCTATTTATTATTATTACTTTCTATTTTATACACAGCATTTCATGATTTTTAAATATATTAAAAAATATATTATTCAAAAATTTGATATTAACGCTTACCTTATAACGCTTTCCATTAATTCCATCCATTTAAAATTCTTATTATTTCGAAATAAATATACAAAAGGTTTCAAAAGGGGGAAAAAAACTATAACATTCCCATAATAGTCAATTTTATCAGACATATCAAGAGCTTCCAACAACTTGAGGGATCTGTCATCGTCATAATGAAATCGTCGGCCAAACAACAGAATTGCTATATTATTAGTTACACTTCT
>WUQG02052195.1:0-10278 GCA_011317285.2 Androctonus mauritanicus | reverse complement strand
CTGCGGAGGGTCAGCCGGATTGTGGAGGACGGGAATCGACGGGCCGGGCCCGGACCCCATGATAAATATTTTCAAGGAATGGGATCTTTAACATGTACAACATTCTTGATTACATGCTAAAGAAAGGCTAAAAACAGTAAATATTAAACATTTCATACAAAAATTAGAATATACAGAATAAGACCAAAAAGTGAGTGAAAATTAAATAGCCCAAATGTCTCAATATGAAGTATGGCCACTCGTCAGCAATGTAGGACCTGCAGCGATGTTTCATGTTCTTTATGATCTTGTTAGGTCAGTTGGTAGTAGCAATGACCATTGTTATTGCAAAGCACTTCTGAGCTTTTTAAGATCTTGGGAGGAGAACAGTTACTCCCTCCAATTGTATATGTATATAAACTAAAATCCCAGACGTGTTCAATAGAGTTAAGGTCGAGAGATCTGACTGGCCAATCCATACGAACGATGCTTTGATCTAAGTCTAACTTGCTGTGACCAAAGCAACATCGTCCTATAAAATAAAGGAATCTCCAATTGCGCCTGCATACGGACGAAAATTGGAGTCTGAAACCTCATTCCTGTATCTTTTGACATTCATATTTCCTCTAGGAAGCACGGATAGGTCTGTGCTTCAAATAATAAAATGCCATCTCACACTATCAAGCTTATCTTTAAGAAGTCGCTTTTTCTCGAATGTTAGAGGAAAATTAGCGTCTCTGATTCTCTTCAGATAAGAGGACATCTGGAATCACATTTGCAGATCAAGTGTGGACTAATTTGTAAAAAGAACAAATCTTCATTGGATTTCAGTTCACTTGACACGATGTCTTGCCCATTTCAAACGTTCCTTCCTATGATGGAAATAAGAAGCCCTCAGACAGCTGATCAAATATATGAGCTTCTTCATATGCACAATGAAATAGATAACTATTTGCCTCTGTAATATCTGTAGCAAGGGAAAATAGTTAGTGTTGGAGTACCGCTCCTGTTCCTTTGAACCTATAATCGAAGATGCACTAGTTAATATTAATCTTTCACCATTGCATTTCCGAGACTGTTTGAGAATTTTGAAACTGGTTTCGCTGCCTGCAAATCACAGTGCGATTAACATTTAACCATCTGATCAGTGGCGGATCTATATAGACTATTAGCACTTGAGCGACTTTTAGGGGTCTCAAGGCAGAAGGCAATATAACTAATTGTTAAGGAATCGATAGAAGTTCAAAATAATATAAAAATTTTAACTTAAAAAAGGGATCGCGATAAAAAAACTCAAGCACAGGCCAGAGTTAGATCCACTCTTGTGTCTACTTTCCATTTATCATCTGAATTCATCGGTTAAACGTTGTATATTAACTATAAAGTATTCTAAATTTTTGATAGAAAATTCAGCTATCACATTTTAGGGCGCGTCAAGGGTATTTGTCGCCTGGGTGTAAACTTTTATCGGCCGCACCTTAAAAAAATAAAAAGAAATTGCACGTAGCATTTACTACAATAAATAAAATAACAATTTATGGAAACCAAAAGTTACGTGTGTTATTTATTAAAAACACAGAATACATAGTTTCGTATAATTATTTTTAATATTTTTTCAAAAACACACAAAAAAGAACAATTATTATTTTTTTGGTCAACAGATGACGCCACTTTCCACTCAGTAAGAGTACTAAGTGGCGGGGAGAAACAAGCCCTTACACAGGCTGCCCACCCCTGCGGAGGGGTCAGAAGGATTGTGGAGGACGGGGATCGACGGGCCGAGCCCGGACCCCATGATAAATATTTTCAAGGAGTGGGAACCGAGACTCGAAGCCGGGTCCTCCAGAGTGGAAAGCCGAAGTGTTTCCACGCGGTCAACCCAGCCGACTGAACAATTATTTTTTAATATAAGTAAAGATTAATTGCATGCTTTTATGTAAAATTTACTTGATGTGACCATTTTATTATATCCTCCATATCTAAATCAATCAATATGATGGGCGGCCGGATGGCCGAGTGGTAACGCTGTCGGCGAGCCACACAAGACGACCCAGGTTCGTGTCCGGGTCTGGTAACTTCTGAAAAGTTTTTCGGGGTGCTGGGCCTGGCCCTGCGATCCCCGACCTTCACCATCCGGTCCCCCTCCACAGGTGTGGGTGCAGCCCATGGTTGGAACTGGCCCCGCCCCTTAGTAATCTCCGATTAGAAAAAGGCGTAAAATAGGCAAAAAAATCATTTGATGTGCTGTAATAAGACTTAAATTGTTGAATCTATCCTATGTCATCGTACTGCGGGGATGATTTTTTTTATAATTTTCAGCTCGAAAAAGATCTTTCGCCAGTTGCAACAGTCACAGGTATTGTTAAATAAATTCTTAGTGCTATTGACAAATTGGGGAAAACATTAAGATCATCATTCGAAAAATATGTACTCAGGTACCGAAAATGCATTCATATTCGGATTAAGATAATTATAAAATATTTTCTATATATTAATTAGATAAAATAAATATTTGTTATTTGTTTCTTGCCACCCGGATGCGGTGCACCCTTTACTCTCTCGGATTGGCGTGGCCCTGTTCACATTTCAAACTTAAATTGGCAAACAATCTTAAGATGGCGATTTTTATGATGTCGATTTGAAATTCCGAGGAATAATTTGCATATTTTATTTTTATTCAGTATTACACTTCATGTAATATACATTAACTTCCTGCATATCCCAGCTACTTTTTAAAAATTATTGCCATTTTTCTGTTTGTTCCTTTAATTTATGGCTAGTAGTGCGCACACATTTAAAAAAAATTGCAATATAAAAAATTCCTGAAGATCATTCGGTAGTTCAAGAATGTGAGGTTCTGTTAAAGATCCTCGCTGCCTCAATTTTGTGGAAGCACTCTCTCCTCCTCCCTAGCCTTGCTTTGTGAATTACCGAGAGCACCAAGAAACCTACATATTCTGCCATTGATTCTTTTCAAGAAAGATTTAGGTATCACATTTATGTATAATTATCAGGTTCTGGCAGGCAAGATGCTAGGGATCAAGCAGATGTCGAAGTTAATCCTGACTAATAGGTGAATTTACATCCAATTCGATCGCACTTGCAAAAAATCCTGTGACACTTGATCGATGGAAATTAGCTCATGTTGGATAAAAATGTCAATTGCATTTCAAGACTTTCCATCTTGTTAAACTAATGTCACTATTTCACGGACATGAATTACCATAAAACTGTTATACATAGGGGCGGATTTAGACATGGTCTTTATGGGTTGCAGCCCAGGGTCCCCTTCACGGTCAAAAAAATAAAAATAAAATTAAGAAAAAATAGGTTATACAAAATTCTTTCGTGCCTAGATAAAATTTAAATCGCAACATCAAATTGGATTTGAACAAAATATCAATGTATACTTTGCCACATTATTTGCATAATTGACAAATGACAATGTCGGAATGGGAGTGCAACTCTAACTCCTCTAAAGTGTGTTAGCTTTAGCATAGCTCTCACAATTTGACATTTTAGGTCAATTCGGTAGGACCCCAGAGGCGTAATTAGGCGTTGGCATTTGGGCAGTTGCCAAGGGCGCCAGAATCTCTTAAGGGATAATGTAAATTCGCCTTAAGAACAGTCCAAGGGCGCTAAAATCCTAGTTACGCCTCTGACCCCAAATTAACGGTCCGCCCTTGGTTATACACACACTTACTGATAACGATGGGTTGGTTGGTTGACGTTTGGGCCTCATGGGCCAAACGGTAACGATGGGAAACAATCTACAGTTCAGTTCGTCACCTCGTCTTTTAAATGATTGATCCTATTTTCACTTTCTACGAGGGTTTGATTAATTCAAACAGATTGTGGAGTTAATCCGTTGATTATCTTCCTCTAAAAACGGAAATCTGAATAATTACGAACGACGACGATCAGTCTGCCATTAACAAATCACCTCCTCTATTGACACACTTTTTAAAGTAACACCTTTCCCTCGTTCTAGTGTACTGTACTTGAAATTTATACACACTATCGGCCTTAAACATCTTAATATCACTCTAAACCTTAGGAATCACATTCTTCTTTCACTCAACCAAACTCCATTTTAAAGATGACCACTAAAAAACATTTTTCATCCATCCAGAAGGTACATTAAACGCGCGGCTCAACCCAGTTTTCCCTCTAATTTAGCAAATTTTTTCTAAATAAGGCAATTTTAACCGCATTTCTACTAGAACACCGAAACGCTAATAGGAAACACAAATTTAACCTCAAAAGCTATTGGTGCCGATAGAGAATTTTCGCATAGTTTCCAGAACGCTGACACAAAGGCGATTCGGCGAAACGAAACCGCGTAGAGGAGACCTAGAAGCAGAAAAACTTTTAAAACGCGAACGTCGGTCGCGCTTAATAAATAATACGCATCTTCTACCCTTTTACTGCATTTTGCTGCATTTATATGGATGTTCGCACAATCCCTATCGATCCATCTCGCATTCAAGGTCATTGCTTTGTATGACTCACGTCATTTCAGACGGAGACGCCTGACCCGCTCCAATGCGGGTGCAGACGTCACTCCGCAATCAGCTGGCATCACATTTGTGAAGAAAACTCGAAAAAAGTACTCCGAAAACAAGACCAGAATCCTAACAATGTAAGTAAACCCTAAACGATTGTTACGTCGACTCGTGTCGAAATTAAAACTATTTATTAACAAATTAATTTAATTTGATGTAGTATTAATGTTACCATCCATAACATTAGTAATAACAATATTATTAAATATGTTCTAAAAATATTATTTATTATTATTTTTTTGTTACTTTAACAATTATGCCTAGATGGTGTCGAGTTGTTGTTTATAGGTTGCTATAGTAACAGTAGCTTCCTTCTTAAAAAATGGAATTTTTCGATAAATTCGAGTGTTTCTGATCCTCGAGTAGGTATTTTATTCGTTTTTAACGATTATTAGAATCACGACAGGATCTTTCAGTGTCGTATCATCAACCAAAAGTGTTTTATAAAGAGAAAATTATAGTTTTAGCACTTCGTTACGTATGGGAGCATTATAAACAGAACAGCTGTTTCTATAAACAATCAATGTATGTCTTGATTAAAATTTTTTTTTGCTCGAGTTATGCAGATGTTAACTGCAAACTCTGCTTGAACCAGCATCAGATTTTCTAAGTTAATCTGGTACAGTTAATGTCTGTGTAACAGAATCACATCAGCAAAATCAGAATTCTAATTTTCTGATAATAGAGTTAATGATTCTGTGTTGTTACTTGTGGCAAGAACAGTAACAACAACAGTTTTGAATGCTTAATGGAAGTATCAGGTAATTTATTTTGTGTAGATCATCTTAAATGAACCTGTTCTACCTTTAGATAAGTAACAGCAGTCATATATTCTCAGAGCAGAATTAATTTATGCATAGTTATTCAAGTAACTGATTGAACAGATATGTTAATATGTATACAGTTGTAGGACTATAGAGGTCATTTTTTTCTGTCTTCTTTGGGAAAAGTAACAGCTGTAGAGTTACTTAATTTTCGAAGGCGGCCTACACAGATTTTGGCATGTTAAACATTAAATATCTGTCATGCCGCAGAATGATTACAGGTACATCTGCAAGAATGAATAATCATCCGACACTATTTTGTATGAGTTATTGTTAATTCTCGGAAATGCTAACTGAAAATCAATATTGAAATTTTCATGTATCTATTGTTTATAATTGTTAAAAAGAGTAATTCTGTTTAAATCAATTATTTTCATACTGTAGAACAATTTAAATAACAGAATTACACATAATTTAATTTTTTATAATGTAATTGCACAAGTTCTTTCGATAACAGTTATTGATTAAGAGATGTGTGTGACTAAATGTATTTTTTTGATGAATCATTCTCCCTGCTGTTGCCAGATAATCACTTAATATATTTGATTTTTTTTTTCTTTTTTTAATCACTTACAGAATTGCCCAGCAGTTAAAATTCATGCAAAATTTTTGACGATAATAGGATAATGGCTATTGCACAGTCAGAAGTAATCAATCTGCCATGCAGAATTTCAAACCAGGTCCAGTACAGAGAAACAAACAGCAACAAAAACGACACCTGGATCTTCGTCACTTCCACGGATAGTTCAGTCGAACGTCTGAAAGATCAGTTGCAAACTGCACACAGCAACATAGCGTTTCTTCAGCAGCAACACTCGCAGATGCTTGTAGGATTGCATCAGGAAATTGACAGACTTCAAAGGAATGCACAAAGTTGGTCTTTTATGCAATTTTTTACTTAAATTTAAATGTTTTTCTAAACTGAAATTCGGAATTTATTTTTCAGATCTTCAGAAAAAGCTGGAATTACATGATTTGTTGGAAGATGAAGGTATAGAATTATTAAATTATAAAAACAATTGATTATCGCATTATCAAATTTTTATATATATTTTTTAGAGCCCTTAAAGAAAAGGATAGCTGAACTTGAATTAGAAGTTGCTCACTGCTGTCAAAGGAGTGATTTTCTGTCCAAGGAATTAGAACACGCTAACAATGTGATATCGGCGCTTGATCAAAAATTGAAACTCCAAGAATGGCAGCACCAAAACGAAATGGAAGAACAGAAGAAGATCGTTAGTCGGTTAGAATACGAATTAGAACTGAAATGTTCGAAACTTGCGGATTTAAATGCCAAACTGAATACATCTAAGAAAAGATCTATTTTTCAAAGAATGTCATTTTCTTCTCCGCGCCTTCCATCGGTTACTCTTCCACCGTTCCCAAAATCTAGACTATCATTAGACAGTGCCTCTACTCGATCAAGTCCGTCACCTCCTTATCAGGAAACGAGGTCTTATTCTCTACCAGACAGCAGCAGACTTCCTTCAATTCATTTATCACAGTACTCCGGACAGTCACAGTTTCAATCTCTGTCATCATCCACCTTATCCAACGAGAGTTTATGTAATGAACTTTACGAGCACAGATTATCTTCGCTTTCAAACGACGGCTGTCAAAATGGTCCGTCATCGATAGAAAAGATCAATTCTTCAAATTATTTACAGCATATCTCTAGTATAGTTCCATCTCAGACTAATTTGTCTTATTCTTTAGACTTGAAAAACAAACTTCCACTGCTTCAAGCTTCCTATCACTCCCCACCTATAAGATCGCACGTCAGACGTCAGATTAGAGTTCTTAGAGACGTGCAGATGTCTGCATTAAAACCAAATAATTTGTCGGTACCTGATAACGGCAAATGCAAAAATAGTAGATAAAACATAGAACCAATTTCTTCAACGAAACAAAATCAAAATTTTATAAGAAGAATTCGAAGCTTATTATAAAAATGTGTTAAAAAAATATATAGTTATGTATATATTCAATATATAATTAATGTTTTAAAATGCATGTTGTTGTTGTTGTTTTGAAAATTAAAAGATTAAGAGTATATATACACCAAGCAGAAAAATTAAGCTTTATTTAGAAAACAAAAGGAAGCACAAGTCTTTTCAAGCAAGAGACATTCAATACAAATAAATTACAGATAACTTAAAATTTGATTTTAGCAGCCATATTTGCCGCCGTGTTGCACTTCACACAACCGAGAAAATTTTACAACCAATTCTTAAAAACATATAAACATCAAATCATTAATAGATAATTATACAACACTGTACACATATATAGGCCCTAAATTTCTCCCTTAATAAAAACAAAAGTTAAAAGAGAAAGATAAACAGGGAAAAACCCAAAGGATAAATGTCTCCCTCCTGTTTTTTTTTAAATGTACACTTATTTAATGAATAAACACTACACAAAACACTGAATGGAATTGTTGTGTGTTCTGAGACACACTACATGCATTTACCCAACCATTCACACAAAAAAATCCACGGGCAAATATAAGATCGTTTGCTCGGAACTTAGGCTCGGCTGGAAACGAGAGAGACTATGTTACAATCTTTTGTGCTCTTGCATTGATTTTTGCATTTTACTAAATTAAACTGTACAAAAAAATGAAAAATAAAACAACACCTGAGTCTTGATCCACAAATAAATGTAAGAATTTCTTTTGCCAAAGGATACGTTTTTTTAATCTATACATTTTCGCAGTTAACGTTTAAATATTACATTTATTTGTAGATCATTTCAACACTCGATTCGAAGGATGAATTATTATTATTATCTTTTTTTGAATATTAAAAACATCGTTATTGAGAAAATACACTCTTGCTACTGTTAAGAAACAACACATATCTTTGAACAATTTTATTTTGACATTTTCACCATCTCATTCCTATTTACATGGGGAGAAAAACTAGTGCAAATGGTATATTATCAGACTTTTAAATACAATAATTGGCACAATACAGTCAGTTGCAGGAAAAAAAATATAATAATAATAATAATAATATTCCTGTATTATCGTTGAAAACAATTTTGAGTAGATCTGCTATTGGCCAGCATTAACAGAAAATATTATGACTCTGTTTCATGCACTTGTGACCTGCACGGTTGCATGCATGATAAATACCCCCACGTCAAGTTAAAACTAAGTACCGTTTGGAGTTTTTTTTTATTTTAGTTACGATCACCTTCACCGTTTCTTCCCCGCGATCAAAAGCAATGGCTTTCCTGCAATTGACTGCTGCCTAAGTTGCAATACAATACATTAAAATCCCAAATAGATATTTGAAATGCAACGAACAAATGTCTATTGGAGTGATACAATGAATAATGAAAGCTGCAAAGAATTATGCTTAAATTTATGTATTATTTTATAACATTATATATACTTTTATATATATATTTATATATATATACTTTTCTGTTATTGTTGCCTTCTATTTATCACTTGTTCGGACTAGTAGCCTGATAATGTTTGATCACTGATGTTTCTATGTAAACTTTGCAGCAACTGGAAGAAATCTAGCTCATCTCGTGGCAAAAGATAACTAAAATTCTGTTGCTTAAAAACATGATCTTATTCATGTATAGATAAATGACTCCTAAGCAAAAATGTTGGAATGCCACTATACCACACAAAACATTTCCAAAAAGGACACTTAGGACAAGATGGCTTAAAATCCAAAGATAGTAAAAAGGAAAAAAAAAAAATCAGATTATAAAGTATTTCAAAAATGACTAACGATAAGAAAAATGAAAATACGTCACAGATACTAGAGAATAAAAGGCAATAGAGAAATATACTTCGAGAATACATTGCTGACTATATAATATCTAAGCACAGACTAAAAAGCAAAATAATGGTACAAAAGTCATGAATATACAAAGTATGGTGAGTGAAAGTTAAGTGATGATTTTTACAGCATGTGATACCCAGCTACCACCTTCACCGTTCACAGAAATTTTAAAAAAATAGAGGAATAACGATTAGAAAAAAAGTTCAGTTTTTAAAAAAATATTAAATGACTAGGTTGTAGCCAGAATCTTCTGAATTGTCCTGTGCTTCAGACAAAATTACGTAATCTAACGTGCTATATAAAAATAGTACGTTCGTAGGATTGTATTAAGTATCAGGAATCCCTTAAAGAATAGAACTGAATAGTAATATATAAACTATGTTTGCTTCTATAACTTATCATTGAGCCGTTGATGACAACTGTTATCTTCGATAGAAAGCAGAAAGTAATTTAATTTACTGAGAGATGAAGGCTGGTAGTTGAGTCGATTTTTCACTATCAGCAACAGTAGAGAGAATATGGTCAGAACAAACTCCTTTTTCTTTAAAGCCATTTCTATTATTATTTCGACACTTTGCATATTCAAATCAAAAGATGTTCTATGATAAAATCCTGTAATAATTACTTTTCTTGTATATTTAATCCCAACCATTTTCCTTTATCATGTGGGCCAACTCAATGATGAATTTACCTTCTTTGTACTTTTGACTGGATTCAAAGGCATGTTCCTATAAAATATAGAAAAAAGAATACTATTATAAATAGTCGTAAGCATCATTTTTATATACGATATGTTAAAAATTTATATCGTGTAATTAAAGTTATTTTACAGCTAATAAATTGTAATTTATTAATTTATACAATTTTCTGTCTTACTCAAGATTATTAAAAAATATGGAAATATTCATAATTCAAACTTAAATCATAAACAAAGCACTAGTTTGCAGTATAAGTTCACTATTCACTTTAATTACTAAAAGGACTTGAAGTGAAATGGGACCGAGCAAGAATTCTAAAACTCATCCTGGCGCCAACTCAGCCGTACAGATAGCAGTGGAGAAACGAAAGAATATGAGAAGGGCCTCCGTCGAGTTACCAGCG
>WUQG02052184.1:0-10278 GCA_011317285.2 Androctonus mauritanicus | reverse complement strand
CTTCTCATTGAGGAACTATCTACCAGGAACAGGGTGCAGCTTGCTTGGGTGCCAGGGTACAAAGGGATTGAGGGCAATAAGGTTGCTGATGGGCTGGCCAAAGAAGGGACTTCTCGTCCCTTTATTAGACTTGAGCCTACCCTGGGCATCAGATTTGATGAATTTGGGTGGGTTGTCAGGGACAAGTTGACACCTCAGCATCTCATTCACTGGAGGTCTACTTCTGGATTTAGGCAGACGAAAGCTCTCATTTTGGGCTCTTCTGTACAAAGAACTAAAAAGTTAGTTTCACTATATAAAAATGAAGCTAGGATTATTACCGACTCCTTACAGGGCACTGTCATCTTAGAAGGCACCTTCTCTTAATTGTGATTGTTAATAGTCCTACCTGTAGAAGTTATAAGGATAGGGATGAAACTCCTCTTCACATTTTGTGTAAGTGTGTGGCCCTTTCAGGACTAAGGTATGATCTTCTTGGGATGCATTTTCCTGCACCAGAAGATCTTTTTGCAATCCCCATTGAAGAAGATATGTCTTTTGTGATTAAGAATGGACTTATTATGGGATGATCCTCTTGGGTTGCACAATAGACTATTGGTGGTCACAGTGCTAGGGCTATGAAATCCCCTTTCCTATATCTCCCCTATCCTCCCCTTTCCTATATCGATATCTACAAACTACAGTATATATTTTAATATTAATCTGAAAATAAAGCCTTTCCCAGTTAATATCTAGCTAAATGTTTGATAAATAAATTTATATATAGAAAAATGACTGTTTTGAAAATTAATTCATCAAAAGTAGCCATCTCGTTATTTCCATCAAAACTTTTTTCCATTTCATTTCATTTTTGAAGGGTGTTCCATCATTTCATGGAACATCTTTCAAAAATCCCTGATTCTAATTTGGCATTTATTTCAATATTTTAAATATAAGGTGATATTAGTTTTCTTGAATAAAACTCATATTTTGGCAATATAATAAATTTCACTCAACAAGAAATAAAATAAACACTGTAAACAAGAAAACAATAATAATGCTTGTTTTATTTCCTGTGACATTATAGAACTTAGGCTTTCAATGATTAAGTTTCATTTAACTTATTCAAATTTTGAATCCAGCATATTGACAAAATTCAAGTAAAAGTGGTGTTGAAAAAGTTAAAGTTATTGGAGCAGAAAATTTTTGCATATAATATGAAATAATCATTTCATTTACTTTTAATAAATATAATTTGTGGATTACATATAGAAAATTAAAATAAAGTGTTATGTGATGGAAACAGTTTCACACAATACAATGTTTCAATGGAAGTTTTATAAAATATTGTTTTAAAAACAGTTTTGATAAAGTGCAATATTTTTATGAATTTATTTATTTTTCAAAACTGATGATTTGAAGGGGCACAACAAAAATTTTCACTCAGGCTGCCAAAAGTTGTCACTGCTATAAAGTAGCCATCTTCAGTGATGCACAAAAAATATAATGTTACAATTGAGCATTAGAATTATTTTTGAACAAATTACAATGCCTTGAACATTGATAATTTCAATGTTTGATTCTAACATTATATTTTTCTATGTATTGCTGATGATGGCCACTCTGTAGTCAAAAATGTTATGTTTAATTAAATTAATTATTATTTACTGTTTTGTACTGTCTCTTTATGGCAAATTAATAAAATATTAAATTTTATTTGTTTCATCAGTCACTTTCCTATAATCTACTGTTATTTACTATTGTTCTCAACATAAATATATGACACAAACAATAAATTAATGTAACATAAAGTTTCTTATTTGCTATTCATATCATTTCATATTGATTTCCTTTTGATTATTAAAAAATATCAAATGCACAGTTACATTTATCATACTTGATAGTGTAAAATTATAAATTTTTAGAACATTAGAGAATAATTGTTACCATTGATTATAGTACAGCTGTCTTTTAACATGGGCTGGATCCCTATTCCACAAACCCATATTATAACTGGGAAGCAGTATATTTTGATAATTTTTATGTCATCTGTTTTGCTTTTGTTTAAAAATTTTGAGATCATAAGCAGTTATTACTATCCTCAATATCTAAGAAAATAAATAAATCATATAGAAAACTGCATATTTTTTGAAGTTAAATCAATTTGAATTTGTTACAATATTACACTGTTCTGTTTTTCTTAGAAAATTTCCTTTCCTTTCATTATTTTTGTTAATTTAGTTTCTTTATTCATATTTGTCCAGTTTCTCACTTTTTTAAAGTTCCTCTATTAAATATTTCTTTTTCATTAGTATTAATCTAAAGTTTTTATTTCCACTTTTGTTTTAAATAATTTCTTATTTCTTCTATTGGTTTTCTTTTTATTTATGTCCTTCTAGCAGTTTTCTCAGTTACTTTTCCATTATCTTTATTTATTTTTTGGTTTGTATTTTCTATAGTAACTAATATAGTGCATTAAGAAATTATAAGATCACTACATTTGTTCAAATGTAAAGAAATAGTCATTAAATCATTTTCACTTTTATAAATATGTTTCCAAACAATATAATAAACTAGCTGATACTAATATCATTACAATTCTTTTATTATTATACAAGAATGAAACAAAAACAAGAAATAAGCTGTTAAGAAATTATAAGACCAGTTAAAGTTTAACAAAAAAAAAAGAAATATATTTAATTCTATATTTTGTTCCTATTCAAATTTCTCATGTGAAAGAACATTATTTTATTCCCTTCAAAATCATTCTGCTGCTTCTTATCTCTTTCCTTCATCGTCCTCTCTTTACTCTCTTTTGCTATCTTTGTACACTCTTATATTTCTTATATTCATCTACTTTCACATATCCATTTAACATTCCCACATATGCTTTCTTCTTCTTAGTCACTGCATTTGATTCTTGATCATTCCACCATGCATCACATGCTTCTTATTTATTTTCACTTCACTAACTACTTCTCTTGCAACATTCATTTCACACTTTTTAAAATGTATCTACAAATCCTCTGCATTGCATATATTCTCATTCACTCAGTCCAGAATTTCACATTCCTTCTTCTCATATATCTACTTTCTAACTAGCCCTCAGGAACGAAAAAGGCCCAAGAAGAGAACATGAAAAGACAGGCATTTACCAGGTTCCTCAATATAATCTAGACCAAAGGGCTGAAGAACTAACTTTACATAGGTGCCAAAGAAGATAAAAAATCCTTATCTTCCCTTAAGAACAGGCTTAAAGAGCACCAAAGAAATATAAAAAAATGTGAAACTCACGATAGTGTTGGTGAAAAGAGCATATGAAGCTAACGAAGACATCAATTGGCAAGATTCGAAGATAATAGCGCAAGTGGCAGAACAAAGTAGCCTATCTACTGCGGAAGAGATACAAATTTATAAGAATGCACAGATAATCACTGTTATTAATGATATGCAATTAGACACCTTAAGAAACCCCTGGAAATACCTCTTAAACCAACGACACATTCAACCCCAATAACTACCCTGGAAATGATCGGACAAGCACCGGCAGATGATCTAAAATATAAAAAGACACACTGAGCTGTATTGAACTGTTGCTTAGTATATAGCTCTTTATGACAACCACAATATATGATATTAACATTATTTGTAATGTTTATTAATTTTAATGTTTTAATTTTTGATTTTTAACATATAATTTTAATTTCTAATGTAATCTAATTTAAAATTTTTTTCCCTGTTTTCCATTTAACGAAAAAACGTAGTTCATAATGTATATAATTTTGAATTTGTGTTCTAGAACAATTTATATAAGAAAAAATCTATTCTTTTACGTTACAGCTGAGGATAGTGAAAAAACTGAAAGCACTCCTCTAAGTAATAAATTATTATTTTGTTTTGCAAAGTAATATTTATTGCTCTACTCAATAGTGCTAGTTAGAGAGTATGTCATATACTGTAAAGAACACTGTGTGTCTTTATGTCATATACTGTAAAAAGCAGTGAATAGTAATATGTGGTTCTCATATATATCTCTCATTCCACATGCAGATCCTCCATTTTCATCCATATTTCTTTTGTTGTCCTTCATTTCTCTCCATCCCCTCAGTAAATTCATTATAGTGATCACCAAATAGTGATCTGAGCCTATCTCTGCATTTTGCATTATTCTCATATTCACAACTTTCCTTCTCAATCTTTCATCATATACAGTCAAGTCAATCATATGCCTCTGATCTTTCTCATGGCTCTCCAAGGTATATTGATGGATAGCCTTGTGCCTAAAGAAGGTATTTGAGACAAAAACACCCTCTTTCAACACAGACTTCCAGGATTTGCTCCCCGTTGTCATTCTTTCTAGGATCACCATATTTCCCAACCATTGTCATTAGAAAACAACAATGGATAGATAAAAATCAACAACTCTCAAACCAGATCCAAATAGAAGCCTTGAGTCAAGAAAAATAATGTTGAGTGTTTGGTGAGATTATAGAGGAAAAATCTGTTATGAACTGCTTAAATGCAGTGAAAGAATTACTGATGATCTAAACAGTTAACAACTTCAAAGATTGCAAAATAAACTTCAAGAATGTTGCCCTGGTCTTGCAACAGAAAAAATGTTTTATTACTACATGATAATGCACAGCTGCATGTTTCTAAAGGCATTCAGGAGAATATTTTGGAGCTTGAATGATCAGTATTACCATATCCAGCATATTCTCCAGATTGTGCGATATCCTATTATCACCTGTTTAGATCATTACAAAATGCATTAAATGGGAAAAAATTCAATAATAATGAAGAAATCAATTCTTTCATTCAAGATGTTTTTGTATTGAAAGATTAAAACTTTTATTCTAAAGACATTCATCAATTGCCTATAAAATGGGAAAACTGTCTTTAATAACAATGGTGAATATATAATTGATTAAATGTAAGCCTATTTTTTATGAATGAAAAATTTTTTTTAATATAATCCTTTACATTGGTCTTTCATTTTGAATAAGCTTATTACTGACATAGGATAAAACAGTTTTGTTTGTGAACATTTAATTGTTAGGCTAGCTTGTTAGGACTAAGTTAAATTAAATTAACAATGGGCATCTGTGGTATCAATAGGAAGGTAACCAGTTTTTCTTCCAAACTGTGATAGAAGATTAAAACTGGGTCCATCATTTTGTTGTGGAGTCAAGGATTGCTTCCACTCCATGGAAGCACACAATTTCCTAGTTAAAAAAGAAATTTAAGATGACCCATTCAGTAGGCAAGATCCTTCTGACTATTTTATGGGATGCCACCAGAGAGGTTCTGTTGCTAAATTTTCTGGAAAGTGAAACTGTAAATGTCAACAGGTACTGTGACATACTGACACTGCAGAAAGCCACTATTCAATAAAAGAAGCTATGTTTTCTCAGTTCAGAGGGTCATTCTCTTTGATGACAAAGCAAGACCCCATATGATGGCAGCAACAGTAAACCATATTATCAAGTTTGGATGGGAATACCTCTACCACCTCCTACAGTCCCAACCTCACATCCAGTAATTTTCATTTCATCACAGCTTTGAAAAAAGGTGCTGGGAGGACAGCATTTCACCTGTAATAAAGACATGAAACTAGCTGTTTGAAACTTCATTCTTATGCAGGGCACAAACTTTTATGAGAATGCTTATTCAATTTTGTAAATTGATATGATAAATATATCAATTTTGATAGACACTATGTTGAAAAATAATATAAAAATGTCTTTTTCTTTTCACAATATATTTGGCTTCCAGAATAAAAATTCCTATTGATAGCAGACATGCAAAACTTATTTTCAGATTATCCAGTGTATGTATTTATAGCCTACTTATGTGACATCTATTGTAATATAATGCACAAGTATAATTTATATTGCATTTAAATACTACAATAAACAACATTACACATATTCAATAATTTTACTAACAATCAATAGTCCAATATCAATAATAATGTTATTAATAGTGTTGTTAACTTTTATCATAGTAATAGCATAACAATCATTGTAATAAATTATTAATACAGCAATGTTTATTAAATTATAATCTTAAAATATTTTGAATATCAGAATTTTTTCTATAAAATTGAATTTACATATATCAGGCAGTTGTATATCATTTCTTATTATATCTTTAATATAAATTATATATGAATCTGTTATATGAATTTATGTAAATTTCTGTACTTTATATAATTTGTAAAAATTTTAATTCTTCAGATTTTATTCAAAAGTTTTAACAATATTTACAAAAATAAAATTAGTTGAATTATAAAAAAAATAGAATTAAATAATAAATACAAAAATAGAATTAAAAAAAAATTTTTTTTATTCCATTTTTGTATATTAAAATTTACTTTAAAATAATTTTTGATATAATGTGATAAATTTAATGTAACTTAATTCATCTGTATTAATAATATTTTATAATACATTTTTATTTTTCTATAATTTCAGTTAAATGGTGAAAACTTCAGAGAAACTTCTCATGCTTATGCTATTACAGCTTTACAAAAATCACCATCTATTGTACAGTTAACAGTTTATAGGGAACCTGGATTTAATCATGAAAAAAAATATGATATACTGCAAATAGAACTTTATAAAAAATCAGGTAGAGGGCTTGGATTAAGTATTGTGGGGAGAAAGAATGGACCAGGTGTTTTCATATCAGATGTGGTAAATACAAATTTTTTAAATAAGATTTAAGCTAAGCATTATTCAAATAAAATAAAACTAATCATATTTTTTTCTTTTGCTGATCCTCTATTTTTTATTCAGTATAAATACAGACAATCCCTAACTTATGTAGATCTGATATACATAGATCTATACTTAGAAATTCTCTGAATTACAAAAAAATATACTGATTTAAATAGATAAACTTATGCAAGTTACAAGCATTATTTTCTAATTTTATCATTTATAATATGTACATGTTTTATGTGCTTATTAGATTAGTTTTAGTTAAAACAATCACAAACTCTTTTAACAGAAAACTAATAATTTTAATTCAATAGTATACACCAATACAACATAACATAAAACAAATAGAAGTATTTTCAGTTGTGCTTGCAGCCACCATCAGTTTAGAAATTAAGAATAGAACAACAAAAGTACTTTTATGTTCTATGTTAAGTTGTATTGGTATATACTGCTGAATTCAAAATAAAATATTTTTCTGTTAAAACAGTTTGTAATTATTTTTAATCATTTCAATGGCAGATAGTAGTCTTAAAGTATCTCATTTAGTTTTAGTTAATGAGCCAAGATGAGAATAGATTAAATTCATTGTAGTATAAAGATTAGCTATCTCTGATCTTCCTCTCCAATCTGATTAGACTAGAATGGGAGAGATGATGATTTACAATCTTTCAAAGTATTTCCATGATGCACAACATAAAAGTATGGTCCTTAGTCACCTGTAGCACTGGAAGTCCTGATCAAAGCAGCAACTGAAGTATAGAAGCTGCAGGGAGACTATTAAGAATACCTGGATAGACCTGGCTACTTTTGATTACTGACTTTGGCTATGTATAATGGAGGATCCTTTTTGACAGAAGACTGCCTACGGGAACTGTAGAATGAAGCAGAGAAGATCAACTGGCATATTATTGGACTCAGCAAAAAAAGAAGAAAAGGCAAAAACTTAATGAAATTTCAAAGTAGACATCTCTTCTATCATTGAGGAATAAGACCAATACCAATAGAGGAATAGGATTCACTGATTGACATGGACATCATATATAACATCATTAATTTCAGCAGCAACTTAGACCAAGTAGGACAAGTCACAGTAACAATTTCCAAGAAATACAACTGAAAATAACACAGGTTTATGTGCTAACAGCCAGCAGTAATGATGAAGGAAAAGAAGTTCTATATAAAAACATAATTGAAGAAATGAATACTAATCTGGCATACTTCACAATCATCATGGGCAATTTCAATACAAAAGTTGAAAGAAGACAACAGAATGAAGAACATACAGGAAAGTATGGCATCGGTATACTAAACGAGAGCAGAATTTGTGACTTACACCAAACTGAGAAGAATTAACATCATCTTCAACAAGAAAGAGCAATGAAAATAGACATGGATCAACTCCAATGGACAGATCAAGAATGAGATTGACTTCATCCTTGGCCAAATTGTTGGCCACAGCAATTATACAATCAAAGACATTTTCATATTCAGTCAGTTTGATTGGCAGTGCCCAACTAATATGTGCCAAAGTCAAGCTGAATGTGAAAGAAGATAGCATTGACAATCAAGCTTCTGGAGAAGATAGCATCGACATTGAACTCCTAAAAGAAGGAGGAATACCAATATTCAAGCAATTTGCCAGGATATTTTCCAACCATATGTGAACATGGCAGATACTGAACAGCTGGAAAAATGCAGTCATAGTGCTGATATATAAGCCGGAAGATAAAACAAATCCAAGAACTACAAGCTTATCAGTCTACTGTTGATAAGATATAAAATATTCACAAACATCCATATAAGAAAATTAGAAAAAGTACTAAATTCAAATCAACTAATGGCTTTTCTGGATTCAGAAAGGCTATTAGATGTTGGATCATATACACAATGTCAACCAACTGAAAGAAAAATGCAAAGAATATCACATCTTACTCTTTATAGCATTCATAATCTATGAATGCTATAAAGAGTTATGAGAAAACTATGAGACTATGAGTATTCAATTCAATAAGTACATGGACAATACTAACAGCACCAAGTAATCAGGAATAGACCATAGTATATAGAATTGCTATGTATCATCTACAAGAAAGCAATAGCTACAATACGACCATAAAAAGATGATAGGAAAATAAAAATCCAACAAGGAGTTCATCAAAAAGTAATGTTCAATATAAAAGTAAATTTATAACCAGTGATGACAGAAAACCAGACAATTGAAAGGGTGGAAGAATACATGTATTTAGGATAAATAAATAATCACAAAACAAGAAGAACAGATAAGAGAAATTCAGTATCAGACAACATCTTATCAAAATTGTTCACAGTCTGCTTAAAAGAAATATTCCAACAAATAAATGGATAGAAACATAAAGGAATAAATATCAATGGAGAGTATTTCAATCACCTGAGATTTTCAGACGACATAGTATACTGTTCACTCAAATATTGAATGAACTACAGAAAATACTAAATGACCTCAAGATAAAAAGTGAGAAAATAGGACTGAAAACAAACTATAAGAAGACAAAGGTAATGTTCAACATAGAAGTAAATCTATAACCAGTGATGATAGAAGACCAGACAATTGCAAGGATGGAAGAATACAAGTACTTGGGACAAACAATCACAAAACAAGGAGAACAGATAAGAGAAATTCAACATAAGATGCAATTGGAATGACTAGCTTATAGCCTATATAGCAACTTCTTAAAGAACAATAGGATATTGATATGTTTCAAAAGAAAACTCTTCAACATGTGCATACTACGAGTAATGACAAATGATTGTGAAACATGGACCCTTACAAAAAACTAACAAAAACTAGTAACACTAACTAGTATATATGTTAGGATTCACCAGGAGGGATGACAAGATCAAGAAATGGATAGAAAACAAACTAAAGTAGAAGACATACTGGTAGCAGTTAGAAGCAGTAAGTTGCATTGGATAGATGGACAAAGAGAATTACAGAATGGCAACCAAAGCAAGGGAAAAGACATCCTGGCAGGCAATATAAGTGATGATGAAATAATTTAAAAAAAGTAATTGGTTTTCAGTGGATGCAGACTGTACAAGATAAGTACATCTGGAAACAAAAGAAGGAGGCATATATATCCACCAGTGGATGAAATAGAAATGCTGATGATGATGATGAATGAACCAAGATTGAATATGAATCCTTTTTTGAAAAAATGGAAGTGTGAGACTCAAAATTGAATCCAGACTATCAGTATAGAATTTTCTATATAATATACTAATAGAGGATCAAATATCCAGTATGCCTAATTTTTGCCACTACTGTATACAGGTGTTTTTTGAATTGCAAAACAATTCATTTATAGGTTTTGTTTTTAACTCAAAAAGTTCATAATTTGAAATCTGTTCTTTTATTAAATATAGAGGTACCAAACACAATATAGATTATGTTATGTAATTTAATTAGTTCCTGATTTATGTACTGTATATACTTGTGTATAAGCTGAGGTTTTTTCCCCAAAAAAGTTTCTGAAGTGGGGGGGTCGGCTTATACACGGATCAAAAAAATCAACTTTTTTTTGACTGGAGAAATTGA
>WUQG02052183.1:0-28806 GCA_011317285.2 Androctonus mauritanicus | reverse complement strand
GTTCTTATATACATTAGGGTGTAATAATTTTTAATACAATTAAACAAATCTTACAAAAAAAAAGAAAAATGGAATACATGTTTAATACAACGTAATGCTGAATTAATGCGATGGATGGGATAGTTTTTCAGCACAAATTCTCTCAAACTGGGATGTCATTGAAGATATTGCTTGCTACTTGCCATTCTTTTTCAATCACTAAACCAGATTGATATTTTGTTTTTAACTTCAGTAGAAAGTTTCTGGATATATGGATATATGTATTTATAATCCTTTTGCTGATTTTTTTTCAAAATCAGTTTGAATTTATTTTTTATTTATTTATCTTAAAAATGATGTTTTGTTAATTTTTGCGCGCTTTCTCTGTAATAGACTAGCGTCCCACAGTTTGCAAAAACACTGCTTTATTGAATATCTAGCCAGCTCAAAATTCGATGCGACATAAAACGGGAGAGAAGATGCAATTAATATAATTATTAAATATTTAGAATTAAAAATATTTCTTAATTCATTAAATATCCCATTATCTTTTTCTATTTTTTCTCTATTTTTAAATTTTAATTCTTATCGCTCCAAATCTTAAAATGATATAATAAAACATTAATAATCAGAAACATTACATCCCAAAAAAATTACAATATCTTAGTGCGCTGGTTATTGTGTTGAAAAGATTATTCCTGTCCAATAATGCATTCGTTTCCAATTACTTATTGGGAAATATCTGCAGTTTAGTATAGAAATATTCTTAATTTATCATAACAGAAGTTAAAAATAAGATGTGGCCTTTAGCTATTGTGTGAATGTATTTGGTTGTTATTTATAAATCATTTCTAAATTAATTTTTTTATAATACTTTAAAATACAGTAGTAATAACATTTTCCATAATAATTTGTTTGACCTAATCATACTTTTTATATAAAATGAATACTCTCACAGTTTATGATCGATTATCTAAATTATCTTGGTTTCAGTTAGTTCGGACAATCGACATTCTGCCTTTTAAGTTTATGATTTAGCAATAAATAAATAAACTATGCTGTTATTATTTGCAAATAAACTTATTTTCAATATTTTTCTTCTTTTTTTAAATTTCTTCATATTTATTATTTTAATGTGATGTGTTTTCTATTAAATAAATATCGTAATTTAATGAAAATCAAAACACTTAAATTCTAAGAGAACTGAACAAGATAAAAGATTTGTTGTGACATTTCGATATCTCGATATTACTATTTATTAAATTATTGTTTAAAGTAAATAAAACTTATCTCTTTTAATTTCGAAACCTTATGAGATGTTACATGACAATCAATGTTCAGATTGTCATTTAGCATTTGTATATCACTGATATTTTTATTTAAAAATAACGAATTAAATGTCTACACTTTCTACTCCAGGAACTTAAGACGATTAGTATCAAATATTAGATTTAGATTTACGAACTGTTCATTAAACTTTCATTCAATAATACTGTTTACTTCAAATATATACAGTATAATTGGTTGCTTGAAACATATTGAAGTTTGGCAGTAACCAAGTTTCAATCTGGTAATAGATGCCAGCAACGTGTCAATACTGAGTATGATGCTGGCATTCTAACAACTAAATTCTTAGCTTTCATCAAAAAATGTATTTAATTCTGTAAAAAAAATGTGAAAAAATGAAATATAGAAAATATTGTTAATTGCAGATTTAGCAAATGCAGAACGATTGTTTTTTTTTTTTTTTTTTTGTCTTTCATACAAATAATGGACACTTATTAGATACGTTTCAATTCTTTACATCAAAATAGTATGTAGAATATAAAAATCTCTGATATATATATAAAATATATATGCTACAGTAAAAGTACATTGATTATACATAATCGCCGGTTATTATGCATACTCACCAATCATCTTGGTAAGTTCGATTAATATCGCTGAATAGATTACTTTTAAAACGATTTTTGCATAATTTCCAAAATGTAGTTCATAAATTTGATAATTATCGTGAAATTTCCCACCTTTTGTTGTTTTAATTAATAATTTAATTATAGTTTAGTGTTATTTCACTTTTATAACAGTCTCTTAGCACTCATTTATTTTTAACTTCGATTATCTCTAACCGTTTCAGTACGTTTTCAACGTCGTCTTCCACACCTCCTTTTCCATATCCGCGATTCAAAGAAGATACTTTCCAGAGTCTTCTTGAAGATACAAGTCTGGATGTACGCTTCTACGTGTAGGGGTAAATTGATAGCTTTGATATGATTTTTGTGATAAGTTCTTTCAATACTATCCCAAATCATCACACACGGAATTATCTTTACTTGGCACTTGTACATCATGTTCACTTTATATACCATTAATTCATATTTTCTCGTATTTTTCATTTTCAACCGATGTTAACAAATCTTCATTTATGATTTCGATCTCAATAAGACATATAATCTTTCTTTTTTTGTCATATACAAAAATATACATAAGTTTTATAAACGTCTTTATCCGGGTGTCAATTCTAATTTCCGCAGCTTCATTTGCGATTATTTCTTGGACCGAATGAGATCTTATTTCCTTTGACCGCTTAAAACCGAATTTATTGCAGCAAATTACTTCATTATTCGACCAGAATACATTATTAATCAGATTTACCATCCTAGACTGGCGATTATGTATAATATCCGATAGATTTCATTAATTAAGTACGATTTATCATACTTAATTAATTTTAATTAAGTATGATAAGTATAATTAAGTATGTAATTAACATCTTGGAAACTTTTAACACGCTTTGTTAACGGTATGGAAACCAAGCTTTCTCACCAATGTATACGCCGTACGATTTAAAGACGGGCATATCCAAGCATCGACGATGACTACCGATCTGGTTGGCTATCGACCTTTTTTAATAAAAAGGGAATTTCATTACAAATTCATCCCTAAAGGGGATACTCTATTAATAAAACTGGATATTTTTCGTCGTTTAAGAGATGCAATTAAGAGGAAAAGACCAAAATTTTAAAGAAACGGCTGGAAATTGCTGCATGATAATGCTCTCGCGTATCGTGCTCAAATAATTACCCAATACTTAGATAAACATTTTATAATTATTTTACAATATTTGTTGCATTCTTTTTACCTCGTGTCTTGTGATTTTTATTTGTTTACGAAAATAAAAAAATCTACTTAAAGAAGAGATTTCGGAATGAAACGGAGGTTAAGGCGATTGCGACGGATGGGATAGACAATTTCAAATAATGAATTTTTCCAAAGCGTTTGCCGAACTTTCAGATCGCTGGAAAAAATGTGTAATCAAGGCCAATCCTTCGAAAATTTTGATAGCTAGACGTATGTACAGTACATATTTTAATTTTTTTAAAAAATCCTGGAACTTTTGATCCTACCTTGTAAAATGTTATATATACATAATGTATCTAGTTCTAATACATTTATATCCAGTTGTAAGGTTTATTTGGAAATTAAATACCGTATATGTAACCAAGTAATTCTTATTTTATGTATTTCGAATGTTCCATTTGAATTTTGTTGTTATATCACCAGAATATTCGAGTAGAGATAGGTAACGACTTTATCTAGCAAACGTATTATCTTCGTTGTTTGCATCAATCTACGAAATTTCGAAATAGTTTTTAAACTGTTGACAGGCGAAATATTTTAGATACCAAAATGGTATTACGAATTTTAAGTAGTGATGTAAGTACCATTTTCAGGCTATTAAACCACAAGAAAATAGGTTTCTAGCGAATCAAATAAAAATATAAGTTCTAACCTTTCAAAGAAACTATATATTACAGGTGTTTGGCATATATAAATATCCTGAGACTAATGTAATTTAATATTTAAGTCACTGCAATCAAAAAAAGTTGGAAAAAAGGTTCCTTGCGGTTGTTATGTAAGGTGTTGCTATGTAGTGAAAGAAACGTATCGCTGTTTTTCGATTAGACAAAGAGATTACATCGATAGATATTCTATTTGCTAACCTTCATTATTTGAATTTATCGATAATAATATCTAACGACGTAACAGACAACTATTTACGTCTACATAATTCTTCATCAATTCAGATTATGTTTAAGATATTTGTCATCTTAAAATTTTGTCATATTTGCTTATCGTTATTTTTCTTTCTTTTACTTTCCTCAAAAATTTAACCAAATTGAATTTATGGATATTCTTTATTTTAGAGTCAATACACCGACTCCAAAATAATATTTTTCATTTGTGTCTTTTCTATGAATATCAAATAAACAATACTCATAACAGTAATTTCTTGTCTTTTATTTTAATGAAATTACATAAAAGATGTGCATCCGTACATTCAATGACTAGAAATCTTTTAACAATTTTAAAGGAACATTTTCCCATCATAATATGGTATTTGTAACATCATAATTTGATTGACGCGTATTATAATTATTATTATTACAACAAATGATTACAAATATTAGAAAACACATCCCCGCAGACGATTTTTTTTATAGTGAAAAATAAGTTTCTATAATTTAAACATGTTTTAATAGTGAAAATGGTATAGAATCTCGTTTTGGTAAAATTTTTTATGACAATTTTATTGTTATTAATAAAATTCTTTCTGATAACAAAAAAACTTTCCCATCTGAATTAAAATTAACCTCCAATTAACATATATGAAATTGGAGGTAACATATCATTCTTTAATTAAAACAATATTTAGCATCCGGTAAATTGATAAGAAGTCCATATCAGTTCAATTCCTTTACACTATTAAGTACATCTGTTATTTTAAATCCATTCCAACACCAGTGATTAAAAATGATTACAATATTCTGTACTTTCTAAAGTATGAAGTATCAGTTAGGGCATTTATATTCTATCGACAAACGTTTAATACTATTAACTCTATTTTCATCTTGTATAATTACATGAAATTACAATTTTCAGTTTTTTTAACATTAAAGTATTCCAATTTATATTGTGTACAAAGTCCACAGTGGTAATAAATTACATTAAGTACATCACAAATTTAACAATTCAAAGGTAAAATTACACATATTAAGTTTTTAATATGAATTATTAATGGATAGGTAGAATTACCCGTATCTCATGACATATTCCAAGATAGGGAAATTATTAAATTAGCTGTTGAAAATTTTGTTTAAATATATTTCAAATTAATCATGTTTTTTTAATCCTTTCAAACACATTTATTAATTAAAATATATATTAGTCTTAAAAACTACTGAAAGGAATGATGATTAAACACAAAAATGTGAAAGAAGAAAATAAACCTTTTTCATAAAAATTGGAGTTAAATGAAAGTAACATGTAATGAGAAATGAGTGTAAATTATATTTCATCAACAATTATACACTGTATTATATTTTTGTCATAAAAATATATAGGTTTACAGTAATGTAAACAAATCTTATAAGCAATTTTTTATATGAGACATTGTCACAACAGTATTCTAATTGAGGAGTTTTCTGCTTCTTGCTATTGCATTAGTTCACATAACACATTAAAAATAATACATTTATATTAATTTTTCTATGCACAAATTACTGATATTTCCAATTTATAAATGTTTATAATTTTCTTTAAAGTATAATAAGGAACATAAGAAAAAATACTACCAAAACATTAAAATAATTAAAAACATCTAAAGTAAACTAAAATTTTAACTATTTCCAAAAATATTTAAAGATAGAGATATATTATCTTAATATTTGAATTTTTAAATGTCTTATAGGCTATTTCTCTATTATTAAAAAAACAAATGTTTATATTGTAGATCTTTTAAAAATTTTCATATATTTTTATTACTATGCTTGAAATTTCACTAATCTATTAGCTTTTTGATAATACATCATAGGCTAAATGATACTACAGTATAATAATATACTGCTTAATAATAATTTATATGATTCAATAAGGCTGAAATCTGGTGGAAAATATTAACCACTGTTTTGAGCAATTTAGTTTAAATAGATATGAAAACTTTCCTTGGTTAAATAAACAAAAAAAGCTGTTTTACAGAATAATTTATTATTATTATTTATTTTATTATTATTAATGCAATAAAATATATTTTAATTATTTTCATATTATGTAGCTTATCATCAATATACAATTAATTCAAAAAGTTTGTGGACTGGATTGATCTGTTGATTAATTATTAGTCAATATTTTTATGTTATTGTACTGTATTGGTTTATATACCTCATGCAAAGCCAGCCTCAAAATTAATCTCTTCTGAGACAATGCACTTCTGCCATATCCCAATTTGATACTTTCTTGTGATTTCTTTCTTTTTGTCTGTTTGAAGAAACTGTTGCGAGAATGTTGGTTTCAATCAGCAGTCAAGATTATAGCAACTGCAGAGGAGGAAGAAGCTCCTCCTTTCTGCTGGAATGGAAGGCATCACATTCCATTCCAGCAGAAAGGAGAAGCAGAAGTGCATCATCACAGAGATGGATTATTTTGAAATTGATTCTACATAAGATATGTACACCAATATGATACAACAATACAAGAACACTGACTAATAACCAATCAACCAAACACCCCAGTCCTGAGCTTTTTAATGTTAGTAGCTATGATGTCATTGTGATATCCCTGAACTGGGATATCACGACATCATATGTACTGACATGAAGTCATCCTGATGTAACAACAGATGATGTCATCATGACATCTATGATAGTTAAATCAATGTTAAAATTAGATACAAAAAGCCAATGAATTCAAAAGCAAATAAATGACAGATTTGGAAAGTAGGCAATTTTAATTCCTTCTGGAACTGCTTGTTTTTATACAATTGAATGATGATAAAAATTATTTTACATAAAATTTATTATCAATTAAGTTTGACATTAAAAAAATATTTACTGTTTGCATATAATTTTATATTCTCATAACTGTTATAACCAAAAAGTTATGATGATAATTATTAAATCACCATTAGGACTATTGTATTAAATCCTGTTATAATAATATTAATTAAAAACAAATAGGCTTTTATCTTGACCTTACCTCAATTAATTACAATAATAATAAAATAAGAAATTAGAGATGATAATTACATCACATTAGAGATGAAATGTCACATTCTAAATTTATCTAGACTATTCTAATATCAGAATGATTTCCATATGAGAAATTAAATTATTATTGGATTGATACATAAAAAAATGAAAAAATTCAGATGATTTTAGTTCACCATTTGTATTAGGATCATCAAGAATTACTAATGTCAAAATGGGGCTGGTCATTTATTTCAAAATGTGTCTCATATCATCTTTTTGCATTTATTGCATTTACTAAAATATTTAATATTCTAATAAGATATGACAAAAAATTTATAAATGATAATATTTTATAATTAGGAAAAACAGCCTTGATATAATTATTTTTTGAATTATATTATAAATATTAAATATATTAGCATATATTTTATAATATATTAAAACATTTTATATTAACAAATGAACTGCATTAACAATTACTTAATATCTTATTCCTATTTTTTATTTTCTTTCGACAAAATTATTTATCATAAGAGAAATACTGATTAATAAAATTTGGATACAAAATATTAAAAAAAAATAATTTTTTTGTATTTTCTCCATTTAACTTGTCTTCTAATTTTCTACTTAAGCTATTTGCTTTTTAATTACAGCATAGATTTTATTTCAATAATAGTCATTATAACTGATTTTATGCATAAAATAACATAAAATCAGTTAAAACAACAATTGCATAAAATTTAATGCAATTGTTTTTTTTATTTGTTTGCAACCTACAGAAGTGATGAAAACACAGCAAACAGACTTTAATGCCATATTTTCAAATATCTTATAAAATTTTATCAAAACTTCAAGTTCTTTTTAACATTAAATATAATTTATATTATTTGCAATTATCAATTATTGCATACTATGCCAAATTAGCTCATTTATTGATCTCTCTAATAATCAATAAAATAAAATTCTAACCATTTATCCAGTAATTAAAAAATGAAAAAATAACGATTAGTATGGAAAGTCATTAGAATGTAACAATTTTCACACCTCAGAAACAAATCAACTAGATAAAAAGAGAAAAACAAAAGATTACAAATCAGTAGTTAATAAAAAAATTCAAATGATATAATGATATGCAATATAATGGTATATTTTATATATAAATGATGATAAATAAATCTTACAAAAAATCAAAAAATTAAATAAATATATATAAAAATTATTTGAATAAAATAAGAAAGTGAATAAAATTTAAAATACTGGTAATCTAAGCCAGTGATTAATTGGTTACAAGAAAACAAGGTATAAAAAATTAATGTAGAAGTATATAAAATTACAATAATTCTTTCTGTAGCTTTTTCTATCATTTATATATTAATGATAAAAAGAGACAAATTATATTATTTGTCTTAAAAATTACTTATTTAAACATTTATATATTATATTTACATAAATTAACAAAGAAATTTGAAATAACATTAAAATTTCAGGAATGTATATTACAATGCTAAGAGATATGTAAGAATTTAAAGTTGCAGAATAATTGCAAATTTTTGAATCCCAACTGATTTCTAAACTGATATTAACTATTGCTTATATTATTGGACCCATATAAACATGATACATACATTACAATTCATATTTTCATCAAACTGCTTTACAATGTTAAGACTATCAATACAATATTAAATTAGCACTCTTTAGCAGCTATTATTTTAAGAATCTTTATTCATAGCATATGTTTTCGGTGGAGTCTCCACCATCATCAGACTAACAAATCTGTTAAATATAAAATGATAAAAGAACATCAGATATGTTGTCTTAGAAAAACTTTAAGTTATTATAGTTACACAAAACAGTCAATAACACATAAATAAAATGTTAAGAAACTAAAACAAAATAAAATAAAACACATTACATACAAAGCACTATCTTCCACTGATATAATATTTGCCAGTGCTGTATTCCATAAACAGAATGGAATTTGCAAGAGAAGTCGCAAGAAGGACTGGGAGAAGATTAGCAACTAGAAGAGTGCCAACACTCTTTAGTAAACTACGTAATGAGAAGGACTAGAAGCAACAAAGTGAAAGTTCGGGAGTTTACAGAATTCCAATTAAATATAACGCTACACAATAACAAGCAGCATACATTGGTGTAACTACTAGAACATTAAACCAGAGATTAGAGGAACATAGAAAAGACATTGGAGCTAGTAAATTAACAACTGCCCTAGTAGTGGAAGCATATAACACTGACATAGAAATAAAGTGGGAACAAGCTAGAGTAATTAAACCAATCACCGCCAAATCCTAGGTCTTAATCAAGGAGATGATTGAGATTTTAAAGAGGCAAGAAAAAAAAAACTTATAAATGACAGAACAACTATGGAAGTATCCACACCATGGAAATATTTATTAAAAAATCAAAAAGGAATAAGAGGTCAAGCAGTACAATCATCAGGGTGACCATTAAGTAGATGTGTGTATGATAGCAACGGAAGATAGTGCTTTGTATGTAATGTGCTTTATTTTATTTTGTTTTTCTTAATATTTTATTTATTTTATTTATGTTTCATTTTATATGTTATTGATTATTTTGAGTAACTATAGTAACCTAACGTTTTTCTAAGACAACATATTAGATGTTCTTTTATCGTTTTATATTTAAAAGATGTTAGCCTGATGACAGTGAAGACTCCACTAAAAATGTTTGTTATGAATAAAGTTTCTTAAAATAATAGCTGCTAGAAAGTGCTAATTTAAAATTGTGTTGATGAATTACAAAATTTGATTATATATATATATAAAATATATTGGATACTTTTCAGTAACCAGAAAAAGAAAGAATTGGAAAAATATCTAATGGATATGAGATATTCTTAAGAGGTTAAGTGCCTCATTTCCACTGAATATTTTTCTAATCACAATGACCATGAGATATGGAATTTCACATTTATTTTATCTTTTGTATAAATCAAATTTAACAAGCCACCAGGAATTTAATCAACAAATCAATATATTATATTAAGATAATAATTCTTTTGGATAAATTTTTAAACAACAAAAGTTTAATTAAACAAATTTCTGTTATCACTAAATTTATCTACAAGAATTTTTGAACTTGATTTCATATAATCATTCAAATATAAATTAATCAATATATTATGTTAATTTACTCAAAATTAAGTATAGTTAATAAAAATAATTATTTTATTATAAAAATACTAGATGATAAAATGTAATGAGACTGTATATATAAATTTATTTTTAAGCTAACTTATACATAACAATCAATTGAAAAAAAATTCAAGTGCAAAATGGAATATATAAAATTAGCATTATAACAATTATTATTAAATAAAACAATATTGAGTGAAGGATATTTAGAATATAACCATATTTAAATTATATATAAAGTAATAAAATGATAAATTAAAAATGATTTCTATGTTTCCTCTATAATTCAATTTATATTCAGTTATGATGTACAGGTATTCCCCAATTTATGTACATCTGACCTCCATAAATCAAAACTTACTTAAAACATTTTCATAATTTTTGTTCTTTTTTGAGGTATAGAAAATGAACATTTATTGTATTTGTAAGTGAAGAGTCTGAAAATAATATACAATTTAAAAATTCACATTATTTGATTTATTTATGTCTTGTACACTGTTTGTTGCTTTTAAGTATCATATTATTGATATGACATTGCCTCTTTTTTATTCAAAGAACAATATGGCACCATAACATGGTATAAGTGCAATTACAATAGTCCATGAGCGCCAGGAATTTTTAATTCAATATTTTTATTAAAAAATTATTTTTCTGACTTTTGCAAAATTCAAACTACATAAAAACCTTAGGTCTTAATTATTTGTGTAAGTCAGAGAATATCTATAGTTAATTTGAATGTTTTAAACAATATATAATAATATAACATTTCAGAAATTAATAATAATATAATATAATCAATGTAACATTATCAATACACAGTGTGATATAATTTTTAGAAATAACTAGTTAGTTTCATGATACTGGAATTTTAGACAAATTTCAACAGTTTATTGATTAATGCTTGTTATTTAATTAACCCTTTCAGTCCCAGTGTCCATCCCAATGGACATTAATTTTATTTGTATTTCTTACATATCTGGTAACAAAAATTATTATTTAAACCCTATAGGGCATCTTTTATTTATTCCATTTAAAAATTGTACCCTTTATGAAGTAATTATCAGTTTGAAAGTGTATTTTAACTTATTGTTTTGACAAAATGGAGTTTAGACAAACATTTGAGTATAAATAAATTCTTTATATATTTTAAAGTATTTTATTTAAAATAAAGATAAAATTAATTTTTTTCTACATACACAAAAAATTCGGGACTGAAAGGGTTAATAAGCTAAATTTCCATTAGTTTTTAAGGAATATTATATGAATAGAATATATGATCAAAAAAGATTCAAAGATCAGATAAAAAGACTCAAGTTTTTGAATTAGAAGTCCTTACTGAATTTTTAAAGCTTACTGGAAAAATCCTTTTAATTTATTGTTCATCTGAAACAATTTTGGGATAATTCAGAAATTACCGAAGCAAAAACTCCAAAACAATCCAGAAATATTCCCAAAGTAAGAATTTATAATTATTTAATAATTCTTTAAAGATGATATAAGAGAATTTTTTGAAATTAACTTTTTTATATTTCTAAATACTTTTTAATAAAATTTTGTATATTGTATTAATAAACCAATTAAATATTTCAATTTTAATTTTGAAACAGAATATAAGCAATTAAACTTTAAATCTGATTAATTTGAGTAATCTGATTATTTACAGTATTATATATTTTTGAAATTTATTAGTTTTTCATCAATTATTGAATTTTAAAAATTATGTTTTTCAATTTGTATTTGCAAAACAAATTACTTATTTGTTTTAGTATCAGTATATTCCAGTTACTTAACAGAAATTAACAATTTAACAATTCTGATATAAATAAATAAATTATTAAAGCAAAGCATTGTATTGATTGTAAAATTATTCTCAAATTCTTATAATTATCAAAATATGAAAATTGCTGATCCTGATCACTCCATAATAGTAATGCCAAGCCAGCACATTACAAAATATAGAACATTTAAAAAAAAAACAAATCTATACTTTACAATGTGCTGAAGATGGGTGGTATCAAAAATGTTACACAAGTTACATAAATTGTGAAATATTTTTTGTCTTCTAACTAGTACTAGTATAAATATATTTCTAATTAAAATTTGTTATTAATAAAAATATAACAAATATTAGTATTCATGTTTAAAATGTTTGTTGAATTATTTATAGTAATATTATTTTATTTTAGTTTTATTTTTTAAGGTATCACTTATGTATAATATTTATTAAATTGTTTAGCTATACTGTATATTCTTTCATCATCACTATATTCTTATTTCAAATTTGAAGTTTGTTTGAATTTATCATTCTATTTTTATTGTGCTGAATATGATTTAATTGTATGAAGACACTAAATAAATTTATTAATTTGAAATCTAATACTTATTTAATAAATAATAAAATTTTACATTATTCATTATTTTTTAAACACTTCTTATTGATGGGAATCAAGTTCTGATGATAATTATCAACTGAAATTATTTGAAAAACATAATATTTGGAATGCTTTAAATAAATCAATAAATTTATAAAAACAAGCTAAAATTATCAATTATTTCAGTTGATTTTGGTAGGTAAAATTTTCGTTTATTTATGTCAAATCAATAAAATAATAAAATCAGTTTATTATTGGATTTAGGACAGTGATAAATCAACAACTCATAAATGTAGAGGACTCATATAACAAGAACTCATAAATCAAGAATTAACTGTATATATGATGTGCAGTTGTGAATTTATATTTTTATAGAGAATTACATTCTATAGTAATTTTACTTCAAATTAATATAGAATTTATTATTATAATAATGTATAAGATTTTTTTGACATGCAACCTAAAAGATTTGCCATCACTGTATGTAACTGTTGTTGCAACAGTTAAATACAATACAATGATGGCAAAAATTTTAGATTGCATGCCAAAAAAATCCTATATATTATTATATAAGAACTGATAATGCCCATATTAATAAGATCCTCAAAATTTATCAAAAATATTTAAATAAATCAATAGAATATTTATTAATTTATGTAATATTCTCATCTTTAAAATCATATAGATTCTGAATTATATATAATATATAATTCAGAATCTATATGATTTTAAAGATGAGAATATTACAGATGAGAAAGTTTATTTGGTTCTGATTTTATTAACAGAAATGAAAAAAATTTATTAAAATTTGGGAAAATATTTTTACATATATTTATATTCTCTTCAAATATAAAAATATTTAAATTTTCAAACAAATTAAATAAATTGTTTCTGTTTTTCTTCAGTTATTCTATTAATTTTTTTTATTAATATATAAAATTTAGTTATATTAATCAAAATAATCTATTCAATTTTTCAGTATTTTTAAGATTTACTGTAATTTATTTTAATTATATAACTAAATATTAAATTTAAAAACAATTTAAATAATAATAATTTTATTATTAAAATTCTATTTTAAGCTTTTATACTTTAATTCTCTATTTTATTTTTCTTTTTAAATATTTGAATAATTTAAAAACTTATTTCATCATATAACCAATGAAAAATGTCAATCATTAAAATCATCATAAATTAAAAAAAATATTAATATGCAATTTAATATATGTAGCATCTAAGAACAAATCCACAAAACAGTTCAAGCACTCAGATGCAGTAGAATAATTCAACAGAAAAAAACAATTTATTTTCTAGAGCTAATGCTTTCGGTGTTTTTTACATCCTCTTCAAGCTCTCTATATTCTATGATATGATTCATAGGATGCAGAGAGCTTGAAGAGGATGTAAAAAACATCAAAAGCGTTAGCGAAAATAAATTACTTTTTCTGTTGAATTATTCTACTGCATCTGAGTGCTTGAACTGTTTTGTGGACTTGTTTTTAAATGTGTTATGCAGTTTAATTTTCTGGTCTTTGTAGCATCTAAATTAAAAAATAATATAATTAAATAATATAGTAAATTAAATATTTAATTATTGATGGTAAACATAAATAAACTACATACAATAAGTTTTTTTTATGCTGTGTATCATCAAAACAGATACTTCTCAAGTTACAAACATTTTTGTACTTACATGTTATTTCATTTTCAAAAACTTTTCATGAAGTTTAAATATTTTGATATCAAAATGCTTTAGCAACAAATACAGATAGTCCTTGACTTATGCATTTAGTTTTGAATCATGCTGTTATGTCATAACAGCCTTAAATTGTAAATTCCCAAAAGTTATGGATTTCTCCATTGCTAATGTTTATTAGAACACTATATAAATCTTAATAAACATAACAAATACAAAATTACAAGAACCAGGCACAAAAAATGGATAATTTCATACATCAGACTATTGGATCAAGGACTCAAACCCATGGAGTTGCATTGACCAATCACAGAATTTACTGATTTCATCACTGGCATAAATATGAGTGGTTGTAAGTCAAGGATTACCTGTATAAGATAAAACTGCACAATTATTTAACATATTATGATAGTATTTCAAGATGGCAGAGTTTGCATCAAAAAAATCCTTTCTTTTAAAATCAGAACTTTTTATTCAAATCTCTGAAATAAGAACTTTTTGATTCAATTATAAATTATATTATAAAATACAGTATATGCTGTGGTTTTAGTACTTCTGGTATCATGTATCAATGATTTCTGAGTTGCAAACAAATTTTCTTTAAGTTACAAATTAAGTTTATAACTTGAAGATTGTACATGATTGGAAAGTTCATTTTCACAAATTCAACAAAATTTTCTTTTTATATATTTGGAATATAAAAGTGCTTAAAATGAAAACAATATCAAACTTCTACAAAAATAGCATTATTAGCAAATAGTGCTATTTTTGTTAGAAGTTTGATAGAACAGCAAGTGGTCTTTAAAACTGTATATGAAAACAATATATTAATAAAATATTTATATTTATCTTCATTTAAATCTATAAATAATCTAATTAATCTTTGATAATCAGAACCAATAGTTTCATGAAAATGATCAAATAAGATAAATGCAATTGTTTTTACAGTTTATATTAATTATTTTTCTCCCTCTCAGAATTATTGAATATTATCACTGTTATTTGACAATTATAATGTAATCATATTGATTTATTTTGGAGAAATAAATTAAAATCAATTTCATTATGCTTATGAAATGTCTTATATGTCTATTCAGAGAATTTTTATGTGGATGTCATCAATAATTTGAAATTTAACTCATTTTGTTGGTCATAAAATAATGAATTAAGATAGAATAATAAATCTATATTTCCAATTAAAATTTACATATACTTTTTTAAATAAATTATAATGCTTTACATAAAACTTACATGACAATGAAATTTGGTATTAAATATATTGGATTTTCAAAAGAATATTTAATTGCATTTTTATTGTCATTGATTTTAAGTAAAACTAAAAAAGATATTTTTATCAGGTTAGCTTCAATAATCAAACATAATATTTTTTTAATAAATTGTATATTTTATACTATGAATGATAAAGATATATAAAAAATAGAAAAGATTATAAAATAAGTCAAACTTAGTTCTTCGTAAAAATTAATTATATAAGTTAGTGGAATTCTGAGTAAACAAATGAAAAATTTTCATAGAATAATCTATATATTTTATTTCAAATCAAAACTCTTGTTGTAAAAAAATAAAAAAACAGAAAAATATTATAAATAACAAACACTATTTGTAATATTTGAAAACTTAAGTGCAAAGTTTTTAAGTTTTCATCAAAAATGCTGCAAAAATAATTGTGTATTGTAATTTATATACATATATCTAAGATGAAAAATAAATTGTTTAAAAATTTTTAGGTAAATTAAGCCTACATTTATATTATTAGTTTTTCTTTTTCCTATATAGTGAAAAATATTAGTTTGCTTATTTACATTATTTAAATAACTGATGAAGTTTGGATACCAAATGTTTAATGACAGATGCAAAAGATTCTTTGAAAGATATAAATTGTATAAATAAGAAATTAAAAATATTTTGATTTAAATTTCATTGATTTACTAATACACTATTTTAAGAATAATCCAAAATGCATATGAGAAACTATTGCTGAATAGCAATTTTATAATGTAAAATAATTTAATATAAATAAAAAAAACTCTTTCAATATATTGATACTTTAATGATTATTCACCTACATTGATAGGTGCATAATCATTAAGTATCAATAAATTTCAACTAGACTGATATGGAACGTCCTTATTTTTTTTATGTAAATTGTACTTAATGTTATCTGTTTCTAATAATTTAAAATCATTGTCAAATTAATCCCACATTTTTCATCCTGTAAAACTTTAAATGCATTTCTATTTCTTTTTCATGGACTATTCTTTTGTTACAGTACAATTTTATCATCATTGTATCACTACCATAATTGCAATTGAAATACTATATTGTTTATTAAATTATAACAATGGATTTTAAAAAATTAGGTTGCTAGGACTTTTATGAAAAGTTTGAATTTATATGTCAAGAATGCCTATATATTGGTTCTATATATATTATATATACAGTATAAATATACTATACTATTACACATGCAGCTTTTTGAATTTGTTCTATTCCAGTACTAATGATAGTATACGGGAAATGCAGAATTTACTTATTGTCTCATCAGTGCATTGAAAGAGGCAACTAAAAGATGTCCTCCATTTACATACTAGAAAAGTTTTACATTAATAGAGGAAATAATTTTTAAATTCATTATTTTGATGAAAAAATGAAATTATGAAAATGTTATATTCACTAATGGATTTTGATTAGTAATTTTTCTTTTCATTTCAGGCAAGGACAAAATTATTAATATAGTGAAACTTCAATTATCTGACTTGACTTTAACTGATCATCAGATGTTTATTTAGATTCTCTAGCTTATCTGTCTAAATAAGTAAATAAAAAGAGAATCCATCTATCCACTCTATGCAATCAAATTCAATATATTTTCTTTTAATCAGACTTATCATCTGAAATATGAATTGAAAATGCCTTACAATCATAAATGAGGGTAGTTTGTTTATCATTAAAAAATTAAATTGTACTAAATTAGAATACAGAAAAACAGACTATAGAAACTGTTAAGGAAAGAACAATGCCATACAAAAAATATCATAACATGTTGACTAGTCTTCTCTGAAACCTGTCCAGGAAAGCATTTATTATACTCTAACTTGACATATATATTTCTCACTTATCTAATTTTTAATTTATTTAATCAATCCTTTCCCCATATAGACTAGATAATATGGTTTCATTGTAATTTTAAAAATAAACATATTTGCAAAAGCTTGAATAAAATCAACTTTTTTTTATATATATATAACTGAACTGATATAATCTATCAAATGATGATATTGATAAAGAATATGCTAAATATGGGCAGAAAAATAACTTAAAATTTTATTATTTTCTTATAAACTATAAAAAGTTACAAAATGTACATCAATTTCAATTTTTTTTTCTTTCAATTATAAAATTTATTCAAAAAATGGTCCCTTGGTAAATATAAAATCAGAATTCCACTGTATATGTTCGGTATGTCCAGTTTATAAACAAATTCCAATATATATTTATAAACATAAAAATTTATTAATAGGAAGCTAATATTAATTAAAAACTTATTAATATATAATATATAGTTTTTATTTTCATGAATTTAGATTAGATTAAATAGGGAAAAAGAAAAATATACCATAACTTTTGCCCTGACTAGCTAGTTATATATTTGCTGCATTTAAATTCATATAAATCTTTAAAATATACTGTGGTTTATTATTTTATTTATCACTTTCACTATAAAAATATTCTATATATTTATGAAAAATAAATTATAATTAAAATTATAATTTAATAGTTTTTAAAAATTAAAAATTTATATTGTCAAATTGAGAATTCTAAGTGTACAAATTATAATTTTATATTAAACTGGTTTCATAAAAACCAATTAAATTTATTTAATTACTAATTTAAAAATCAAACCAAGACTTCATCCAAAATTATTATTGAATTCCTATAAATTTATTATTTATTTCCTATGATTATTTATTTACTTTTAAGATTAGTATACCAAATATAAAATTGTAATTAATATTTTTAAAAATATCATTAATATATTTTGAATCATCATCAAAACTTTAAACTTAATTTTAAATGTTGCTATTCCAGTTTTTAATTTCTTCTTCATAATACATAAGAATTAAAATAAGAAATATTATATTGTACAATTTTTCTTCTTCTGTTTTCTTTTAAAAATGAATTATATATGAAAAATGAAGTATATTTTATAAAATAAACAATAGAGGCATTTGCTATCTAAAAATTAAATTATCTATATTTAATACAAATGTGAATTAATGACTGACTGAGATTTGATGAGAGTTAAAGCTACATGAAAGATTCATTGTTCTAGTCATATTTAAGTAAATACAATGATGTTTAGATTCAAATCATATTATTATGTGTGTATATGTAAACATATACATACATTTACTATAAAGTATATTTAAATACCATTTAAAGATATATATAATTTATAATACATTTATATGTCAATATATATAATGTTGCACAAGTTTAAATGATCTTAATATTTTGGTTTCACTAATGTAATTTAACTAAAACTTTATCATAATCGACTGATTGAAAATTTTCTTGAGGTAAAGTATCAAATATTTAGAACAGTTACATGAACAGTTTATTAATTTACTTAAATATATTACAAGAATTATCAAGAAAATTATTGCATATTTGTTAAGTATCATAAACTATGTCTCATAGTAAAAATTAACATTTGTAAAAATTGAAATATTATTTTCTATTTAAAGCTAATATCCATTTAATTTAATTAATATGAAAAGATATGAAATAGTATTTTAATTTTTACAAAAAAACTTTTACTTGAAATAATATGTATTTTTAAATTTAAAAATTAAACCACTACAAAAAATGGTGATTTATTTGTAATTTTGATATAATAAAATATAGGAAGGAAAATTTTTATAATATATTTTTCTATACTAATCTGTGCATAAAACAATATTTTATATTCTAGTGGAAATTTTGAACATAGAAGCTTCTTGGCTTAAAATCTTGTTTGTGTTCTTGATAATGTTACATAAGTGAAATTTTATGTAATTACTATATAAATAATAATGTAAATTAAAATCATATATATGCATATGTATAGTCTATCTACAAGACAGAATATAACTATCATTGTATGATATATATTTACAGTTTACATCATATTATGATAGTTATTAATAACATAAAGTAACTTTACTATCAAGCATTAACTATTTTTAAGGTTATTAATATATTGTTAATTCTTTTTATAGTAATATTGTAACCCACTGTTATAATATCATCATGTAACATTCAAGTATTTCATTATGCACCATTATTATATAGTTGATTTTTAAATTATTTTGCATGATAAAAGTTTTAAGTTAAGGAGTTTCCATATATATATATATGGAAACTCTTTAACTTAAAACTTTTGCCATTCAAAATAATTTAAAAATCAACTATATAATAATGGTGCATAATGAAATACTGAATGCTACATGATGATGATATAACAGTGGGTTACAATATTACTATAAAAAGAATTAACAATATATTAATAACCTTAAAAATAGTTAATTTATTAATTCTATTTTTGAGCTTTTAACTGCTTATTATTTTGAGCATAATATTTATTATTTGCTAAAATATTTACTTATCCAAATTATTTAATTTTTTTGGAGAAAAATCATCACACTATAATTTTATATAAAATTATTGAAAAATACTTATCAATCTAAAAGATTTTTGAAAAATATAGAAAGATCTAAAGAATCCTAATAGATTTTTACATTCTAATTCATACATTTAATTTTAGTTAATAGTCAGTTAATAAAAATAATAATAATAATTAAACTATAATAGTCATCAGCAACATAAATAATCTATTATTCATTTTTCTTGCTCAAATATAAAAAAAAAAATAACATAAAACAATGAAAAGATAATTTTAATATTAAAAAAAAATTATTAATATTTTCAACTCACTATTATATTCTCATCAATTATTACTATACAAAATACAACCATATTTTATGTATAAAATATTAAAATTTTAATGTTTTATTTATTGTATGAAATTATATTTTAATTTATATAGTAAACTGATAATGCGTCTAATAATGAAAAATATTATAGTTTTCTTTAATTTTAAGATTATTTATATGCAACGCTTTCTGTTATTTAAATATAAAGAAGTTTTATTCTATAGAGAATAGTATTCAATTTCAAGTGACTTTCATCTTAAGGTAATGAATCTGACAAAAATTATTTTTAATTAAATCTTCTCACATACTAAAAATTTAATATAGATTCAAACTATAAACACTGATTTTAATCTTAAAAGGATTATGATTTAAATTGAAACATTATGATTATAAATAGTCTTACATTTTTCAATTTCTGATAAATATATTAAATAATAATACACAGGTATTCTCTGATTTATGGGCATCTGATTGAGGCAGACTATGTGAATAGCTGAAAACATTTTTAGATAAACAATTTATCTTACTTATTTCACTTATAGTTTACGTTTATTTATATAAATCTGATTTTACATAAAATATTTACTAATTTTTTTTATAAAAAATAAACATATATTGTATTTATAATTTACAAACACAAATATATTGGTTTCAATACTTAAAAGCTCAGATTACTTGATTTATTTAAGGTATATATATTATTTTTTGATTTTAAGTATCATAATTAATGGTATGACATTGTTCCATGCAAAATTTTCTTTTTTCCAATCAGAAAACAATATGGTGCTTAAAGTCATGAAAGTGAATACTAAGCAATTACTGTAGAATTCACTCAATCTCAGAAAGTTTTTAATTAAAATTTGTTAAAAAATAACAAATTTTCTAACAAATAAAATTTGGATTATGTAAAAAAAATCTCAGTTCCAATTATTTACATAAATCAGGAAATACCTGTATACTTAAATAAAACTACTGCTGGAAAGTCTTTTTAAATTTTATGAAAATACTATATGGTTTTATAATAATTGAAAAATATTATAAATTTCAAGAGATCTGCATGGAAATCTAATATAAATATATTAGCAGCTCATTAACTTTACTTTTTACTGAAAAGAAAGCTAAAAATGGTTATTTATATAAAATAAAACTTTTGTAAATATTATTTTTCTCACTTAGAAACCTACTTAACTAGCATTATTTTATTTCTTATTTTAATAATACAAAATAAAAAATATTGGTCAAAGTAGATTTTTGAATAAGAAATACAATATTCACAAATATTTTATTTTATATAATAAAAATTGTTTAATTTTTATTAAATTCAAATAGAAAACTATAAAAAAAATTATATTTAGGAGAAACCAAAATCTAATTTGACTGAATATATAATTGAAAAATTATTTTCCTATGCCAGAATTTGAAACTGTTTAGAAGCATTTTAGATAAAATTTTTTAAAATAATCTAATCAGAATTATAATAAATGTAAACAGAAGTACTTATAATTTAGATCTAGGATAATAATTGCTAATAACAGCTAAAAATTGAAGTTCAAAAATTCTTTTTTAATTCAACAGAATATTAAATCAGCAATAGACGTATTTAACAAAATATAAAAATATCTTTAATTAATAAAATTTTATATTACGTAAGAAATTTACAAAAAAAATTAAAACACTCACTCTTAATTTTATCATGGCATATTTAAAAGATAATTAAATGAATGTCATCAGTCTAAAATTAAAAATAATTTTTTAAATCTTAATATTATGACTTATTACTTTAAAATAAGTAAATAATTCTACTTATCCATGTTTATTTTAGTATATAAAATTTATACAATGCTTGTAGTGTCCAAAATAATTGCATCACTATAAAATATTGGATACTTTTATGTTAATTCCTATTTCTACATTGTTATTTTAATAGTGTTCTTTGAATGAAAAAGTTCATTATAGGAAAGTTAATAATAAAATCCAATATTTCATAACTGTCTTTATAATATTTTCTATGATGTATTTATAGCTGTCCAATATTAATAGATATTTCATTGGTTGTTTAACATAATATGGAATGAAATATATTTTTACAGCTTTTTACACTGTTCAGATAAATGTACACTAATCTATTCTTACAATTTATCATACATGAATACTGATGCAATTATTTTGACCATCATTGTATATTCCAAAATTATACTATTTATTTATATTTTATGTATTATAAATGTTTATAAGCAGTTATGTTTTTATTAATATATTTATATAAGTATATATTATTTTTAGATTATATACGTTTCTGAATACATACAGTATATATATATATCATTTTCAAGAGTATAAAATCATTACAATCCAAATCATTTTAAAATTTATTTTAAAAAGTGCTTATTATTATTTCCTTGTGCTTAAAAAATCTACATCACCATATTGTTTTTACATAAAGCATTTTGGATTCAATAAAAAATAATTTTATATATTATTTTATCTTTCATATATTAACTGAATTAAATTATTTATAAAGTAAACTTTGCATAATATATTACACTAACAATTGATGGCACATTAGTGGAAGAATAATTATTATTATTCCTATATATATATATATACTAATTTCATGTGAACTGATTTTTATATTTAAATAATTATTTGTGTCAAAATATTTATATTATTATAAATTAATAATTAATTAGTTTTCACAGATAAATTGCATAAAATATCATTACTATAATTTATAGATTTATTTTTTTATATAATTATTCATTCTTGATTTTTAAGTTATCTCCATTACTATTACTTTTCTGATTACTAGAATTGCAGATTGGACAAAATTGTTGATCTTTAGTTTTGACAAGAACAATGTATTTTTCTCCATTCCATTCCAATGAACCTATTACCTGAAGTAATGTTAAAGAAATTATTGTGTATAATTTTCCTGCTATTAATACTAAAAGTGTTTGATGACCAATAGCCCATAGGCGATAATTTTGACCTCGAAATGGATCAGATACTGCTGGGCAAACCATACTATTCAAGTTAACTTGAGTAACCTAGTTAAAAAAATAGAAATTTAAGTACAACACAACAAAAATATGAAAATTACTAATAGATAATCATCATGAATACCTTGTGCATCAGTTTTTTTTCAAAATATGCATTTTGAAAGAAAAAAAACATTTGAAAACAAAGCACTAATTGCAGTTAAGTTCAAAAAATAATGATAAACATTTATTAAAAATGTTTTTGATCTTCTAAAGAAATTCTTTTCAGTTTTCTATTCTCAAAATACAAAAATTTAAATGTAAACAATCATGCATTCAATTATGTATATACATTGGTTTGCAACATAAAACAAAAACAATTCTATGAATTTTAATTAAATGGCATTAAAATAAATATTATCATATGTTAAATTAATAAATAATTAATAAAGATTTTTACATTAAAAAATAATTTAACGAAAAAATGTATGCTGTCCCCAATACAGAATTGACATATTAATAATTACCATATAATTTATGCTATATTGCCATGCCTTAAAAATGGACAAGCTTGGCTGATCATTAATAACTATACAAATTTCTTTCTTTGTGCTATTTCTAATGATTCTTTGAGGAACAAATCTTTAAAACTCTTGTCTCGTTCCACATTATTTGTAAGTTATATTCATAGAACCTCTTAGCCAGGCAATAAAGAGATTGCCATTCATTATATTATATTGATGCTCTTTAATACTTAAAGACAAGTTCCTAGCTGTTATGCCCACATATTCTTCATGTTGATTAAATGTTGTATTATGAATAGATATAATATAAACCCCTGGGCACTGCTAACTGTCATATGGTTCATTTTGTTTTGAAGCTTTGTAAACAAAGTAGAAGTAGAAGTTTCTTTTAATTGCTAAAGTTGTGTGCAACTTCTTTGTTGTAGATTTGATAGGTGAAGCTCAGCACCTTTGTATGGTATATTTAAATACCTACTATTTATGGATGGTAGATGCTCATCTATAGCTTATGAATGAGTTTATGCATTGAAGTTATTCCAGATCTAATTATAAATATTTATAATAAACTTATGCATGCATCCATACTTAATTCCCATCCTAATCTAGCTCTTATTGTTTTATAGTTTGAATAGAACAGTGTATAAATAGTCATTTAAAATATGCTCGAAAAGATGTTTTCTTAAATCTAATCAGATCATTTGATCAGGCTGGAATTGGAGTGATGACATTTGATGATTTTGATATTACATAAGCATCATTATCTATTTGAATTTGTAAATCTAGAAAGTAAATTCTTTGCTGGCTTCTCTGATCTAATACAAGTTTTAGTCACATGCTCTGAACACTAAGGATCTCAATTAGCTCTTGGATTTTGTCTTGATATGTCCATAGTACCAATATGTCATCTACATCTCATAAAAAATTTAAAATGTGGTTTATAATTTATGAATACATTTGTCTCGACAGACCTTAGCACTATTTCAGTCATGACTCCAGTCATTGGATCACATATTGGTACTCCATGTGTTTGTTGATAAAATTTACCATTAAAAACAAAAAAAGAAGAATTATATCATAGTAAATTTGTTATATCACATAGAACATCAGTTTGTTCTTCAGAGCCTGGAAAATTTTCCATTAAAAACCTATACAAGGCAAGGCTTGTAGACAGTAGTAATAGAGATGGATTAAATTTTTCACAGTCTAATACAGTGAGCATTTCATTAGTTGATGGCAGAGAAGCTGTAAGCTTCTGGAGAATATTTATAGATTGAAATGATAAGACTATATGACAGCAAGCAGCACTCTGGGATTTATATTAATATCTATTCATAGTATAACACTTAATCAATCTGAAGAATATGTGGGCATAATATCTAGGAACTCGTCCTTAAGAATTAAAGAACATCAAAATAATATAATGAATGGTAATCTCTCTACTGATAATGAGGAACAAGGCAAAAGTTATAAAGACTTGTTCAAATAAGAAAGTTTTATTCCTGAGAAATCTTTAGTAATAGCACAAAGAAAGAAATTTACTATAGTTATTAACGATCAACTGAGCATATCCATTTCTACGACATAGCAATGTAGCATAAATTATAATATGTAATTATTAATATGTTGATTCTATATTAGGGATAGTATACATTTAGTTAAATTATTTTTTTAATGTAAAAATCTTTACTAATTATTTACTAATGTAACATATTATAATATTTATTACAATGACAGTTAATTAAAATTTATAGAATTGTTTTTGTTTTATGTATATAAATAATTGAATGTATGATTGTTTACATTTAAATTTTTGTATTTTGAGAATAGAAAACTGAAGAGAATCTCTTTAGATCAAAAATATTTTTAATAAATGTTTATCATTATTTTTTGAACTTAACTGCAATTAGTGCTTTGTTTTTAAATGTTTAGTTCATAATTTAGCAGTTCTTGGATTAAAAGTTTAAATATTTTGAAAGAGTTTAAATTAATCAAATAAGATTAATTTAAGCTCTAAAAAGTATTATAATCTTTAAATTTATTTTTAAATATAATGCAATTTTGATAATCCAAATTCATAATACCACAAATTCTGAATGAAATAAAAATTCAATAATAAAAATAACTAATCCTAAATGCTAAACACGTTTAATTTGCTTATAAAATTTATAAAATAATTCCACTTTTTCTTGGTAGTAATTTGAAATGTATCTGAAAGTTGGAATTACTAAACTGTCAAACAGTATTAAATTTAATTTATCAATATAAGTTATAGCATTCATAGTAAATGGTATACTTTTGGCTAAAGTTCACAATGAAAATGCCATGAACCGACATATTATTATGAGCTGAATAAATTTTTCAAAAGAACTAGATATCTGCTAATTGCAATTTCTGAGATATATAATTTTTTTTGGACTGAATCTTTAACATAAAAAAACTGTTGATTTGCATTTTTAATCATTTCTCCATGGGATGTGAATTTTTATTTTCTCTAAGATATATCTCAGAAATTACATTGCCTAAACACTTACTGCTTTTGTAAAGTTTATTCAGCAAATAATAATTTACCTGTTTGTGGAATTTTCACTGAAATTGCTTCAATTACTTTAGTTATAGTATGCCTCTCATTAACTTGCATCTAATTTATCATTGGTTTATTTTTAATTCAATAATTCTAGTTCTATTCATATGGTTGTGTTCAGCAATTAAATTATTTGACAGATTACTCAATCTTTTTTAATTACAATTATAATACCAAAATAAATAGCATGCTTAAATTGCATTAAAAAATATACATATATATATAATCTTCCACTTATAAAATAAGTATATATGTAAACTGATAAGCTCCAGGTTCAAAGTGGAAAATACTTTTTTATATACTTTATTAATGTTTATTGGAATAGTTTCGACTTAAAAAAGTTATTTTCAATATTTAAAAAACATAATACAGAATGTTTTTATGACCTTGCTGAATGGCCTTCTCTTGTGCTTGCAACAGTCTATAGGATGACCCATCTGAATTCCCATTTCCATTGTGAAGAGGTTAACTCTGACCTATCCTACTTATTATTTTATTATGCTCTTATTATTTTATCGTTCTATTCATTATTATTTAATGTATTATATTTTGTTTAAGAGTTAACTTACTTCCACATTCTCCGTCTTAGTGTTTAGTAATTACGTGTTATGGAATGGACATCCGTCTTCTGAAAAAGCTTTCTTGGTTTGTGACGTCATCTCCTCTAAATATCGATAATTTTACCACTGATCCGATATAAGAAAATAAGAATGATCTTTTATCAATGTTGTGTTCGGTTTATGATTAAATTGTAAAGAGGATGACATGAATTGATTTTACTCCTGTAAACTAGTAAAATTAAACTTGTTGCACGACTTATGTAAATGAAGCAATGCGGGACTGTACGTCATTTAGTAGAAAAGCCTAAGGTTCCGCTGACTTGGATTTCAAAGTGAAATTGTTTGAGTGGCATTTGAATTCTTGTAAAGATCTGCAATGGCTTAAAGTTTGTATCGGTTGTGGAGATATTAGAATTTAAATAGTCTTAAGATTTATTGATTGTGAATAATTTGATTTTGAATATTTGAATTTTGATTGTTTTGTTGATTATTTGAAGTGCTTTATTAAAGCTTTGATTACACTTTTGTAAGTGGTTTTCGAGTCTAATAAATTTTTTTATATTTTTTATTATTTAACTTGTTTTGAGAATTTATTCAATTTATTAGTGGAAGTTTCTAACGTAGTTTTTGCCGGTCTAGTTCTAACACTTGTTTGATACTTTTTATAGTTGTAAGTTTCCGGTTGTTTTTGTCGATTAGACATTAAACTTAAATATATTCAAAACAAACAATGATCTATATTTATATTTATTAGAAAATAGGAAGACCTGAGCTCAGGCAGAACGCTGAATTTGCAGAGTCGTGTTAACCGTTAGGAGTAATTATAAGTGTTGTTGTTGTTGTCGTTGATATTCGATAGAATTAGGGACTTTGCAGCTAAAGTAATAATGTCGTGGAGAATCAAATTATAAACTTTTTTTTCGGACGAGATTTTGATGGTCCGGATGGCTGGCAGTATTACTGGCATAATATCGGACATGAGGAAGGACTTTATTCTAAAAAACAACAAGGGTTCGGTCAAGGTGTGAGCAGGCTTCAGCCATGGAGGAAAGACCCTATTAATATTCACAAATGGAAGGATGAATACCATCACTTCTCGAAAATTTATTGACACAAATACATAAATGGACCAGCAATTTTCTCTATTTTCCAAGATAATGCTTCTGTCCACCGAACCAAAAGTACAATCGAATAGTCATTAAACAATGACATGCGACTATTAGATTGGCCTGCTTTATCGCCCGATTTCAATCCTGTTGAGAATGTTTGTTTGGGCTCAACCAGCAAAAAAGATATATGAAGGTGGGCAATAATATGGGAGAATTGATGATTTGAAATAGGCTAATACTCAAGCTTAGAAATGCATTGATGACAATTACTCCAAAAACTTAATTTGCACATTCTATTTGAAAAGATTGAAAGTTCTGCAGACGAATGGAGAATTTATTAGCCTAAACTACATACTCTATAAATATGAGACAGAGCAAAAGAGACTTCTGTCTGTTGTAACAATTTTTTCCCCCCAATAGTGTAACATATATATTATATTGAAGATTATATAATCATCATATGATGATGATGATATATATATATATATATTATGATGATTGATTCATTTTTCATATATATATATACCGCGAGGTTTTCTGGAAACCGAACACTGATTTTTGGCATCCAGCCAATTCTGATGGATCTATCACGTCAGGAATCGCTCGCTACGAAAATTTTTTTTTTAATTCGAACGGCCATGCGGTTGAATTAAAATTCGCAAATATAATTCGCAATTTAATTTGCGAATTATATCCACAAATTAAATTGCGAATATAATTCGAATTCGCAAATTTAATTCGCAAATATAAATAAAATATATGCTTTTCGTAGCGAGCGATTCCTGACATGATAGATCCATCAGAATT
>WUQG02052182.1:0-63373 GCA_011317285.2 Androctonus mauritanicus | reverse complement strand
CCTGTCTATACGACCGTGCTTATGGCTTAAAAACTGGTCTATCTTGCCTTATTTACGTTGAAATGATTGTTTAACGACTTTATCGCATGCTGAAAATATTTTTTTAACGAGTTTGGCGCAAAACCGGGAATAACCGAGAATTACTCTATAGTACTTTTATTACATAAGCGTTTATTACATAAAGGGAACCGTTTTCTCATATGATTTCAAGCGTGGCAAAGTCAAACTGAGTTCATCGAGCATATCGAAGACTTCATGAAGGGTGTTGCCGGCAGATGACGCCAACTATAACTGGGGTTAATATAGTAGCAAACAGAGTTAAACGCAAACGACCTACGCTTAAAATCATCCGAATACTTCCCCAGATGAGAGCCGTCAAAGTGGTCCCGGCACCAAAGCAAACAGCAAGCATGGCTGAAAAATCATTGACTATTTTTTATGTATTCAAAAACAATTGTCTACTATTTGAAGAAAAAAAGAAAATTGTCAACGCCCTTATTTTCGACTGTCTGATATTTTAAACGCCCCATTTTAAAGTGTAACAAGTATTTTAATCATTTCTGTTCCCGTATAAAGGTTAACTGTCAACAGTTATTGTTCGTAATAAGCGTCTATTATTTGACAGTGTGACAACCGCTAATCCGTTTCGTCTTATCTATTAAATACTTTCGTTGTTACGTTTATTCAACAAGCTCATCAAACACTACCGGCATATGATAACAATTAAAATCTAGGATAGTTGACATTTGTAATTCTTGTGTTGTTTAATAATATGTTATCTTTCCAATAACTCTTTATATAGTTTCTGACGTTTTAAGTCGCTAGTTACAACAAGCGTGTTTTCCATGACCTATTCGTGACCTCTTAAAGAATGCATGATAATGAATCACGTGACATCTATTTATTATTCTGATTGGATGATGCAATCACCGTGACAACAACCTCGGAAACTGGACGCAATTCTTAAATCTAAACGAGCTATAGATACCTATAATGCTAATTATATCATCGATTTATATTAATATTTCATGAAGACAAGTTTTTTCTTGCTTTCCAGGAGTTTATTAAAGATTTGGTAATTTATAAAACAATTAATAAAAGACAAGACATTAATATATATAGCAAGTGCTATCTGAGTTAATGCTTAAAATGTAATAATAACTAAATTCAGTTAAAGATAGAATTTAGGATTAAAACTTTTTTTGTTTATACAAATTTTCTTAGTTATCAGAACTTGCATAGCTTAAGAATTCATCTCGGATCACGATAATCCATCAGGGATACTCGAAAGGCAAATGTCTTCTACGATTAACTGTTCTTCCTATTTTCATTTAGAAAATCGATATTACAAGACCAATGGACGGGATTCTATTCTCTTAATTGCTGTCGATACGGAGAATGTCACGTAGCAAACTCTATAAAGTTCTTAAAACCGTAATTCGCAGTCGTTAAAGCGATAATTCTCGTTAAATTTATAGTGTTTAAAAACATTTTCACTTTAGCAGCGTTTTTGGTGTTAAGGAATGCATTTATCAACGTTCGTATCAAAGATAAATAAAAACTTCTGATTTTTTACAGTATTTGCTACAACATTCTAGTATCATTATCTAACTTATTCGTATAGATTACTAGCTTTTTAAAAATTAACTGGACCGTATATAAACTTATCTAGAACGTAGATATGACAACTAGCAATACACTTTGCTCAATTTCTATAAAAAGTAAGTAATTTTTATACTTTTTTTTAAAATTATAAACTTTACGCAAATCAATTAAAATATAATAAATCACATTAATATAACTTTTACAATTATTATCATTATTTACTTCGTCCGAAATCGCTTTAAAAAAAACCAGTCTAGAGATGAAGAATGAAATATTAAATTTGCAAGAGGACAGAGGAGAAAAAAATTAATATTAAATAAATCAGTAAATTCGTATCTGGTTGTCAAGATAAATTATAATTTATATAAACCAGTTGTCGTGAGATTTATTCATGCAACTCGTGTCTTCTAAAAATATGATTTAAACAATAATTCGGCATTGGCACAGCTAGAATGACCGTCATAACGTCATCGGTATTTAAAAATTTAAAATTGCGATCATGTGGTTTGTTGCACCAATCCGTACTTTTTTATGACACATTTACTCGACCACTATTGTAAAAGGCCGAACAATGAATTAAGTTGATTTATTCCCATCCACATCATAATCTAAAAACAAGGTATTTATTTATTTTCTTTTTTCAAACAACTTTAATAAATCTTTTATATTCTCCTTTTCGTATTTTATGATTCCAGGTTTATCTTAAGGCCGAGGACGATTTTTATCGCTTATAAAAGTTTGTAAATGCTTGATTAAAACTATATTTAAGTTTAGTATTCGATACATAAGTTTTCAGAGATTGTAATTGTTACCTCCATGATTTAAAATCCATCAATTATAATTAATTTTAATGTATTATATAATATAACTCAATTAAAATTTTCTAGAATGAATTGATGTTATAATTTAGACTTGATTAATTGAAGAAAATTTAATAGTCTGTAAAGCGCAAGAGATCAGATTTTAAGCAATGTTAGAGATTTTAACAGAATTAATTCGTAATTTGCAATTTTTCAAAATTTTTTATAGATTTTTTTTGAACCCGATAACTTTCTTCTCTTAAATGAATTCATCTTTAGCGTTAGTTTATTGGCTTTTTATCATTTCCATACAAGGTATGTTGCACAGATATATATTCAAAAATTTAAGAGTAATATTAAAAAGAACTGACACTAGTCGTTTTTAAAGTTTTCTTTGCCAGTGGGCTACAAGAAGCTAAAATTGTTTGCTACTTCACAACATGGGCTTCTTACAGACCAACACCTATGAACTATAACATTAAAGACATACCAATGGATATATGCACTCACATCATTTATTCTTTTGCCGGATTAGATAATACAACATGGCAGTTGATGAGTCTTGATCCAAATTATGATATACACAGAGGTAGGTTAACAATTTCATTATTACAGGTATAAATTAAGAAAATTCCGTACAGATAAAGAAGTAGGTTAATCAGAATTTGCTATAGACAGAGATAAGTTAAGAATGTTCGTTTTACTGTAGATAGAAACGTGTTACAACTTTCGACGATAAAAATCTAATTTTTAGAATATTATTAACTAATTTTTTCAGAAGTTAATATCACGAGACATTTGATAAAAGATATGACGTCAAAGAAAACGCATTGTTAATGAAATGATGTAATTTAAAAAGTATTTTTAGTTGGAAAAATTTTGATAAACGATTCGAATGAATATAGAAGGAAAAGTTTGATTGAATTATCATTTCATTTTATTTTATTTTTTCTTTCGTGTTTCGTAGATTTTTCAAAATGCGATAAATCTTGTTTCAGACGGTTACAGAATTTTTACGAGTTTGAAGAAGGCACGTCCAAAAATAAAAACACTCTTAGCTGTTGGAGGATGGAACGAAGGAGGTAAAAAATATTCAGATATGGTAAGCAATAACAAGAGAAGAAGAAATTTCGTCGACAGCGTGGTGCAATGGCTGCTGAAGTACAATTTTGACGGCTTCGATTTAGATTGGGAATATCCTGGTGCACTCGATAGAGATGGTAAAGCCTCGGACAAAGAAAACTTCTCTTTGTTGGTTCAGGTAGTTTATAACGAAATAAAAACTTCATTCATAAATTATTGTCTTCTCGTTAAAAACAATTGCTGAAAATCTGCAACCTACAAATCAATAGCATATTTTTTAAATTTGGCATTAAAAATAAAAATATAATGCCGTTGTAGGCCTACTTTAACATTACCTTTCGTTACATGATTTAAGTTACAAATAATAATAATAATAATAATAATAGAGATATTATAATATGCGAAATAGTAACTGATACTATCTTTCATTCCCAGGAACTGAAAGCTGCTCTTGAACCTCATAATTTATTGTTGACAGCTGCTGTACCAGTTGCTAAGTTTCGTTTAGATGAAGGTTATGAAGTGGAAAAACTTGGAAGGTTAATTATCTCCATCGAAGTTTGTTCATCTAAATTTCATTTTAATTACATTTTTACTTTGTTTTTATAGATTATTGGATCAAATACACGTTATGACTTACGATCTGAGAGGCAATTGGGTTGGTTATGCCGATGTTCATAGCCCGCTTTATAGAAGACCTAATGATAAATGGGGATACGAGTTACTAAATGTGGTAAAATGTCTGATTTTTTTTAACGATGTTTACAAGATTCAATCGCCCAGAGAGAATTTTCGATATGAATATTAAAAGAAAATCATTTTGCACAGTAATTCTCGCACGTATTGCCTGTAAGCAATGCAAACTCGCCATAGTTGTAATGTTTTACAAATTAGAAAACAGAACGTGTCCAGCATAAATTTATCTCGATTTTTCTGATTTCTTACTATGTAAAGAGTGAAAATGATAAATGAATATTATTATATACATTATACTGTAACAAATGCTAAAAGAAATGTTACTATGCATCTTTTTATCTTTCAGAAAGATGGATTAGAATTATGGGTTAGATTGGGTGCTCCTAAAGAGAAACTGATAGTTGGCGTACCATTTTATGGTAGAACTTACACGCTTGGTGATCGAAATTCTGTCAATATAGGAGCACCAATAGTTCAATGGGTCGGTGGTGGACCCGAAGGAGATTATACTAAAACTAAAGGGTTTCTGGCTTATTATGAGGTAAGTTAGAATATTTTACCTACTGTACTATACTTTAATTTTAATTAATGTATTGTAAAATTCACATTCATTAATTTATTAGCATAACATAGATACAAATTATTTCTTTTTTTTTAAATTAAAGAATAAATGTGGATACTTTTATTAAAAATTGCATCATTAAGTTTACTAAAAGAAGAGAAAAATTTGAATGACTTCATCAGTCATAAATTGATAATTTAGACATTTTAAATTATTTTCAAAACGTAGTTAGAAATTTTGAATATTTATTCAATGACCTTTTAAACTTAGTAAGGTCATTACTCATTTATTTATTCATTTTTATTTAACCTCAATCTCTAATAGTATAAAGAATACATGAAGATCGCAAACGAGAAAAATTATTACATTCATAACATCCACAGAGAAATCAAGATATATTTTATGTAGATTAATATTTTAGAATTTTTTTAGATCTGTTATGGCGTAAAATATCATTACTGGATAAAAGCTTACGATGAAATTGGAAAATGTCCCTTTGCTTATCATGATGAACTTTGGGTTGGTTACGACGATCCGTACAGTGTTGGAGAAAAAGTAAATATTAAACAAAATCTATATTAAATAATGAAATTTAAAACTTTAAACTAATTTTTTTTTATTTATTAATTTTAGATGGATTTTGTCATAAAACACGGTTATGGCGGCGCCATGATTTGGGCTTTAGACATGGACGATTTTCAAGGCGTTTGTGGTACGAGGAATGTTTTAATAAACGTTATCGGTGATAAATTAAAAAGAGAAAGAAGATCTACAGCTGTTGCTCCTATAACGAGTTCTACTTTGATCGATTTACCTGCCACAACTATAAAATCTGGTCTTACATCAAAATCGAGCTCTAAAACCGTTCTACCAATAACAACTACTACTAAACGCGTAAATCCTGATTTCAGAACGACTTTTAAACAACAGTTGACGACTAAAAACCTTTTTACAACTTTCAGCTACGATTTTACCACTTTAAAACCTTATCATTTTACAACTTCCAGACCTAACATTGATTGTTCGGGATTACATGGCAAGTATTTAATAGATGCGTACGATTGTAGAATTTTTTATTGGTGTGTCTTCGAAAAACCAGTTAAATATTTCTGTCCTAAAGGCACTGTATGGGATTTAAAACATAGCACGTGTAACTGGACATATCTAAGTGATAGGTCTGGATGCAAAAATGTAAATTAATTATGTGGTTTTTTTTTATATCCTGACTATCAAGTAAAATCAAAAAATCGCATGAGTCAAACCGGATAGAAAGTAATTGAGATTTAAACATGATTATCTTATTCATAGATAATAATGATTTAAACTGCAAGAAATTTGAGTGTGAATTCTAGTCAAATTTCAAGGAAAAACAAACAAAATAAAAAAAATCTAAATTTTAATTGATTTAAATGATGAAATATTAAAATCATGTATTATATAATCATTTTAAACGTATAATTATGTAAAATTCAGGGAATCAGTATTATCTGCAATGCATAAATAATTATTACAAAATGTTTTTATTAAAATTTTTACTTCTGTGCCAAATATAGAATAAAATTCTACTGTTAAATAACTAACTATAAGACTACGGTATTACTTCAGGAATTTTTTAATCAATTTTTTTAATAAAATATATAAAATTTTATTTTTAAAAATATCTTAAAAAGTAATCAAATTAAGCGTTTTTTTCAGATTTAAAATTGATAAGTGAAGAAATCTATACCAGATTTATAAAGTAATTTACTTATCATTCTGTAAATCTATCTTATTTTGAAATTTTTAATAAACTTCAAGTTTAAGAAAATTAAAAAGACATCAGATTTTGTTTTCCAATTTTCTTTCTGTTCTTATCACAAATTTACTTGACGATAAAGAGTATTCTTCTTATCCAAAAAATTACTCTACAACATCTTTATATGATTAGAATAATTCTTCGACTACATACAACTGCAAATAACTAATGTTTGAATGAAAGATTGAATGGTAATTTCGATATTTATTTTCTAATATAATTTTTGAAAGTTTATAAATTGTTATATAATATTTTAAAATAATTTTTATAGATGATTTAAAAAAAAAAATTATACACGAACCTGTTTTTCTAGATAAGTTAAGAATGCAGATGTATAGAGATCTAGGTACCTGAATGCTTAATATAGGCTAGTATATTTTTAAAAATAAGTTTTGAATAATAGTAAAATTTGAATTTTAAACGGAATTATTTATTCAACAACCAAAACATATGTGTTTACTACAAGTACATAAATAAAAACTGACATCTTTTTACGTACGTTTCACTGTTTTGAATAATTCTGTAAAAATAAGAAAAATAAAATTGCTTTAAAATATATATAGGCATATGAATTATTCTGTTAATTCTGTAATTAAATTGTGTTCTCTTGAACTCACAGAATTAATTCTTTAATTTAAAGCCATAGTTTTATTATAAATATTGTTTATTTTTAAAATTTTAAACTTAATTTTTTATAATTCTACAATACTAAAAAATTGAGCATCACTATCATCAATTTGGTTGCGAAATTTAGTATTATTGTTGATGTTCTACTATATTGTTGTTGTTAAATATTGTTCTACTATAAAAAACAGAAATTCCTAGAAATAAAATCGGTACTAACCAATATGAATTAAAGATTTTATGCAAACAAAGCTAAGATTTCTTCATAGAAAGTTAAGATACAAGAATTTTGAGTTGGATTTGCGCAAATATTTACAAAATTGATTCGTGAAACTTATGAGTTATTTTTACTTGAAGCATCTCTATGCATTTCTATTAATATCATTTCGAAAATAAAATATCTATGCAGTTTTGAATTATTATAGAATTTTTAATCATTTAAGTTGGTAGAATTTTAAAAAATAATATATAAATGAATAAAAGAATTTATAATGTATATATCAGTTACATAAATAATTATATGGGATAAAATAGTATTAAGGAAACAAAGTTATTGAGTATTTTAATCAAGTTTACCTTGAATCAACTTTTCGTACCAGTAAAGGTCTTTCGGATCGCAGGGGATAAACACTGACCTTTTGACCACATGTCACTTCCTTTTAACATTTACCTTATTCGGAAAACCAGCAATGACATCTGGACAAGTGATTAATGGCTTCCGAATTCCACATAATTAACTGTGTGGTGACAAACGTTGCTTACTAATAAAATAGTTGTAAATGATTAATGAGTATTAGGGAGAATGTAGGCTATTATACTGTTGTTTTTTTTCCTTCTTGTATCCGAAAACTTCGTATTCATAACGTGTTACTCGCTTTTGCTCTATAATTCTGCATATAAATCTCTTTTGAATTTATTTTATACCGGTGCTTTAAAATTGAGATTTTAAAGGAATTTAACGCAGTTTTTATTCTTTAAAACGTGCCTTAAAGCACTTTTAGGAACTATACAAAATCTTATCGTCGAAAAATAAAGTTTAGAAAGTGAACTTGAGTTAGTTAACGCCATTATATACATAGATAATTTATAAACAAAGTTTTTCTTTTTGAAGTTAGCCGTTTGTAAATTACATACCGACATTGAATAGAAAATCAGTTTAATTAAAATAGCGACTACTGTCTACTAAACTAAGTAATGTTATAATTCCTTTCAGAAACTAGATTAACAAATTATTTACTGCAATTAATTACTACAAAGGAAGAAGGAAATGACTTTATAAATCATTCGGATCTAAATTTCAATTTAAACTTAAATTAATGTGATAACTTGAATAGGCTAGGTGATGGTAAATATCATTATAGTTCTTCTAAACAGTTTTATAAAAGTGACTTTTTAAACAAAATTATCATTATTTTTTTTAATTAATTAAATTCTATGCTGATATTATGCACAGTGGCGTAACAATCGGGGATGAAGAGTTATGCGGCGGACACGGGGTCATGAAGAATTGATTCATTATTAGAAATTATGTTAAAAATAAATATTAAATTAATTAGAGATGAACATATTTAATAACATATGAAGAAAATACATAAATTATAAATTTTTATACGGAATTTATAAAAGAAATGATAAATTCTTTGGAAATGATAGCAAATTCTATACTGTTAGCAATCAAACACAAGTTTTATTCATTGAAAATGGCAATTTTCTTGCATTAAGCGATACAAATGTCTTAATCTCATCATCAAAATTTAAAGTTCTTCGTTCCGAATTGTTTCTATTGGGAATCCACAAGTCCTCATCCATTATGAAAAATAATAAGAATATTAGAAAAACAACTATAACTATACAAAAATATATGTTGAAACAGAATCATGTATGTTTAAATAAATGCATGAAATCAAATAGCCCAAAGTTTACTAAGTTCCGACCATCAATATCTCTACAAATCTCGAAGCTATCAAGTGTTTAGCGAAACATGTTTTCAAGTATTTCAGCCTTTCAGGAGTGATTTTTTGAATTGTATTATTCAATTTAAATGAATTGAAACCTTTATTTTGTTTTAATATACAATACAAGTTCTAGTATCTTATAATTGTTTTTCTAAAATTCCTATTATTTCTCAAAATAGATGGCGACTTTTGAATCAATTGCTTCTATTGCACATATACTGATAGTGTCATCAATTAAACTATCCACCGTATTTATTCTTAACAAAGATCATTATCTTTCTGATTCTATTATATTCGTATGTTTTAAATAGCTAATACTGCACAAATATATAAAATGTTCGCGTTGGGCTTTCTTCTGGCAAGTAACGCTTTGGCACGGATGGGACCGCCATATTTATTTCTAGCAAATACGTTTTATTCTCATTATTAAAAATATGCAAGCATCCATGAATATCCATAATTGAATACATTCAAAAATATTAAGTTATAGGGAACGTTAATAATAAGATTGGAAACTTTTTTTGTGAATAAACATGACTATCATTACTATATGCATCTTCAGCAGCATAATAACAAGAACAGAGCACTCGCCTTGGCCGCAAAGAAAACAAGACCGCAAAATAAAGTTTTCAATTTAGTGAAAGTTGTTTTGGGAGCAAACAAAATATATTTGCTTCCCGTATAGCACACTTAGATATAGCACTATCATCAGTAAATATTTAATGGAAATGAGGCAATCCTCGATAGGCTATTTCTAATTAATAAATTGTGCATTCTCTGATAGTTTCAATTCATTTTGCATATATGGATGGAAAATTAATTTTGCAATTAGTTTCGGACATCAAATTTGCACTAAATTTTATAATTTCTTGTAAACACATATCCATTCATCCAGTCATTGAATTAACCAATTTCGAACTGATGTATAAACCTTACCATCTCCAACTCGCTGTTTAATTTTTACAAAAATAGAAAAACGTTTACAAAAGAACATTAATATTTACTTAATTCACTTATTCAGTATATATTTATTTTGAAAAACATTAACTTAAATAAAAATTCACTAAAAGAAGAGACAGCATTGTATGAAGACTTCGTGATAACAATAAATAAACTCTAGATTTAGTGCGAAAAGCATTAACTCGGCAACTAAAAGTTTTAAATGAGTGGATCCATCAATTTTCGCTTGCACACGGGCTCACTCAGTTCTGGTATGCTTCTGATTATGGATGAGCAAATTTGTAAACATTCTAACAATTGATGAATCGTTGCTTAAGTATACCGAACACTCCAAAATATGAATTGTCCTCGATATATTTAATAATAAAAGTTGTTACTAAAACAATAAAAATATTTTAATTAATATATTTGTTAATTCTATATGAGCAGATTTAATTTTGAAATTTTATTGAGTGTACACTACTGTGAGTAAAAAAAGTTAAAAATACTTAAATGCATTTATAAGTATTATTCTCATCACGAATAAGAATAATAAAGTACATTTTGTTATTTTATATAAAAATGAAATAATATTGTTGAAGATAAGTAAACATTATTATTATTTTTTTTTTTTTTTACTTTTGATGATGTTAAGAATAAAATTTATTCTCTTAATGCGCCAATAGAAAAGTTTACTTTTTGTTTATAAAACATAAAAATTATATATTTTAATTTAAACAAAAATCTGTTAATGTATAAATTTAATAATTGAAATTTTCAAAACAGTTTTTTATGATTCATATAATTTATCTTTAAAAATAAAAACAAACAATGCCAGTTTTAAAGAAATAAATTTATATAACATACTATATCAAGGACTCTCAGAAAAATGCGAAGCCCGGGGCAAGTAATATTTTTGAGCAAAAAAAAAAAAAAAACAAGATTAAAATTGACAGATATATAGTGGTAAGTATATAAGAAAAGCGAAAACATTGATAGAGAACTTCAAATTTTGACAAGCACTGAAGCTCGAACAGTATAAAAATATATAAATATATTTTTTCTAACATATTGAGGCCTCTAAAATCACGAGGCCCGGAGCGCCACCCCTCTTGCCCCCTTTCTGATAGCCACTATACTGTACTGACAAATATTTTCAAGCGAAAGTAATGTATTCAATTACTACATAATTTATCTGTGTTGATTTATATAGATTATTTTTAAACTTATGGAATTTGCATGGAAACTGGCTATATGCTCGTACAGTATGTTCTCTGTAATATCAATGGTACTTGTTTATTCAATTTGATGATAAACTGCATTATGTGCCATTGAACCATGTACGTGAATAGTAATTTATAATAGAAAAGAATATATAGAAAAACTAGTAACTAGAAAAGATGAATAATATTATATCCACCAGAGAGGGAATAGAATCAAACAATTTAATTACCGTCACAATCAATAGGTTAGACTGTTGTCCAGACTTTTGTACTAGTTTTTCTTGTTTTGTCTGTCTGTATGAGAAATGATCAAATATAATATAGTAGTCTGTACACACTATCTATATACTTTACGGTGCTTAGCTATAAGCTACTGTATTTAGTTAGAAAAGCAGTCTCCATTCACAGAATAAATTTAGAATAACGCAGTCTTTGTAAGCATATTAAAGATTATTTTATCTGTAAACAATTCATTATAATACATAAATATATGCATTATAATGAATTGAAGGAAATTTTATTTGTCTATATTTCGTTATAAGGTAGCCGACATTAGTGTTTTCTATGCAATTAAATGGAATATTTTATTAAATAAGTATATAGTCTTTATAGAAGAATAATAAATTTTTATATAGCATAGTAATCAGAAATGTGATAAAAATTATTACTATTGTTTTCTATGGAAAATAGTCCTTCGATATATGACCTCTCAGCTTACATAATAGGTTTTTTTAGATACCAGATAAGATGTAATTTATATATTTATACTTTATATAAAAATTATATTATCCCATCAAAGTCTTCAGAAATTCAAAGCATTTGATGTATTTCTATGCATCAAATTAAGCATTTGATGCCTAAATTTATCTTTGATTTGGCTAGTGTTCCAAGAAAAGTAAATATCAAAACGTAACGAATTTAAACTTATAAAGTTCGCCATTGTTTAATATTTACTTAATTATTTTTGTACAAAATTCTTTTGTGACAGTAACGTTTAACAAATTTCAAACTTGTGAAAAACATAATATAGTATAAAGTATGGAAGGAAACTATTTTCGTCGCATTGTCTATCGAAATAAGCTTTAGAAGTAAACACAAATCTATTTAATTAGAGAAACAATTTTTTTTTTTTTTTTGCTTCTGTATTTATTGTTGCAGACGTTGTCGATAATTTCAGAAAAATTTTTATTTGTTACAAACTATTATGTTTTGTATAAACTAGAAGAAGTTCAAACAGGTTGTGTATTAAGCAACTTGTTACATAAAAATTTTTACTTTATGTATTTTTTCAAAACACGGGAATTATTCATTCCACATATGAAAATTTTCAAATATTGATGTTACGAAATAATTCATATTACGGCTTATAAATCAGGCAAAGAAAATAGCATAATACATAAAAATCTGTTTATATTTCATGAAATATAAATGCAAATTTTTCGTTATTTGCTAAGTTTTATTTACAGTTTTCAGTTTGTCAATGCCGAAAGTTAAATATTTATTTAATGTTGAGTAATATTTAAATTTTTAGACTTTACGGCGTAAACCATTTTGATTTAATTTTTTTTTTAAGTAAATGAAACGAAATGATAAAATATAAAAGATAAAAAAATTATAATACTCTTCATAATTTTTTTATTTTTTTAAAAGATAAAAAAACTATATTGCATAAGATTTAATATTATTAAAATAATTATAAAATCATCATTTTGTCTGATTGTTTATCCTCACTAAGAATTTTAAAGCTAATTATAGTATTATATTTTTATGGAATATTTTTTCATATTCTTCCATTAAAGTATCCTCAATACTTCATCATTTAATCTATCTTAATATCTTATCTTAATAAATGCCGGATATTAAAATTTCTGAGATACTCTCTTAATATTAAGCAGAATTGATCATTGGATTTTTAAGAAATTTAGCGAAAAGACATGTGATGAAGATGATCTTGAAGATATACTATTTAATTCTTTATGTTTGCCATTTAAAAATGGCGGTTGTTTAAATTTCAATAATTTTTCCACTTCAACTATTTGATTGATTTTTATAAAATTTTTGCAGGGCTATCAGATCGTTAGAATCAAATTTTTAGTAAGTTTAATTAACTTTATAGCTTTATCCGTTTAAAAATGGCGGATATCCAAACTTATAAGTTTTCTAGTAATAGTGATGGAATTTATTAAATAGATTTTTGTGATATTCAACATACAATTTTTTAATACTGAAAACCATATTTCTGCATGAGAAAGAACTTATTTTAATCTACTTTACAGAGAAATTTTTATCAATTAATAACAATAAAGATACATATTTGATGAAAACAAACCTGAATTATTCAATTCTATATCAGAATTTCATCGCTTGTTTTGAAACTAATACAAAATTAAGCTGATTACCAAGAATAAAATTTAATTGTTATAGTACTTTGGAGAAATGTGTTTAAATGTCAAGAGAATGCAATGATTGGTATTTATTATTTAATGAGAATCGATTAAAGGAAAGTAAAATTATTCCTTATAGGCTACATTTAAATGCATTGTAAGAATTTTAAACTCAAAAGTAATTTTCAAGTTTAAACTATCAAAACTTTCATCGTTTAAACATGTTTCAAAAATTCAAAATGTTAACAATAACGATAAAAAATTTATCATCATCATCAGCATAAATAGTTTATTTAGTAAATCACGTGTAAATAACCTCGAATTTTATAATATTCTAGTATTTCAGGTTAAATGAAAATTGTTAGTACGATCTATCTCATTAAAAATTTCTTTAAAATTGATCGTGTGCTTAAGGGACATAAGTTAAGGAACTAGCGATAAATATAAAATTTGGAGAACATGTTATAAATATCCTTCATAAGAACGACAAATCATTAGAATTGATAAAAATATATATATATAAATTAAATTTGTATTACTACAATATTTTGTATCGGGAGTAAGTTAAAACTTTTTGAAATTTATTTATTAAGAATATTTTAATATTTTTATTAGAGAGAAAATAATCCTAAATTTATTTATGTTAAGCTGATTACTCTCTAGCGAAAAATTTTCCAACACTAAAACATTTTGAACAATCTAAAAAGTATTTAGACTACAAAATTATGTTTATTATATTACTAGCTAACATAAATCTTAAGAACTATCTTCAATCTTGATCTCAGTTGGACTAATGAATTTTTTTATTATAATTATTTATAAATAATAACACAATCTAACTGTTCTACCAACAAAAATTTTTTAGATAAAAAGTTAATTTAGTATTTTGCTTATAATGCTTATTCAACTATTCATTTATTTAAAAGATTTCTTCCATAAAATCATTTCTTACATTCTTTTTCGTGGATATTGGTAAACACACTTATAGATTTTTATAACGGACAAAAAGAAATTTTAACATTCGAGGAAACTTTTTAAAATTATCAATAAGTGTGTGTGTTAAATAATTTCAAAACATGAATGAATAAATATATTAAAATGAGGTTGTAGAATTTATTATTTTTGTCATAAACACCTTTTCTTATAGAACTGGTTAAAAAGTTATAATGCTCAAACATAGATCATGATGTTTGTACATCTATATGTTATTATATGTAATTATGATCATTGTGATGTATTATTTTTTAAAAGGAAGTATATTTTAATTTTCATAATTGTAACGTACGTTATTTTCTCGTTTAAATCCAGAAACTTAAATAATTACTCTACACAATTGCATATTAAAAGTCAGAAGTCACTAAATCGTCCAAATTAAAATAATGCAAGATAGCACAACCGATAATAATTGATATATTTAAAAAATATATTTAAATTTTGACTAATATTATTAACGAAAATAATTTTATATTTATTAAAAGAAAACTTAAAACTTAGTTCATTTCGGTGAAATTTTCGTCAATAATAAATTTACAGAAATATAATTATCTTCGCAGTTCCATAAAGTATGAATAATGCGAAATTATCGAGGAAGAAAGACACTACGTAATTACCGTTTAGGAAAGAAGAAAAAAAAACTATTCAGTTATTTTTAGCAAAAGTTTAAATATTCCTTTAGCGTCATTCTAATCGCTAATTAAATTCTCTCGTACTCATTATCTTAAATTTCTAAAATAGATGAATTGAAGCGTAATCTATATTTTATCACGCTTATACCTAAAACTGTTTTACTGACTTTTAAATTTTTGATCCAAAAGGAATCTCTCATTATCTAGTATAATTTATCTTTCTCATTGTCTCCAGGTGACGTTAATTCATCTCTAGATTTAATTTTGTATAACTGAAGCCATTGAATTATCTTCCAAAATAGCATACTGTTGCCAGGTAAACAACTTTTAAATTGTTCTGTCATCGATCTGGTAGAGAAATATTTCACATTGCAACATAATTTACGGGGTTTCATAACAATTTTAATCTGTTTATTATTCATAACTAATTAAAAATTATATTTACATATTTATACAGCATATCGAACGATTTTTACACTTACGCTTTACGAGTTTTCCTTCGATAAAATAACATTTGGTGAATTTTTTTTTTTTTTTTACTTCTAATGGAAATAGCTAAGTCGTTTAGAGATGTGGTAAGAAACGACATCATTTATTTCTCCAAGATAAGAGCATTTTCTGTAATCAGTCATATTACCTTGCAATTCGAATTTCAATTCCATCTCTTCTGAAGTGCTGCAAGCGCTCGCTATTCTGATTATTACTTTCTATCTCATTCGGCTAGTCAAGGACATAACTAATAACAAAGAAAAAAAAATTTTAATAGTTTGTTAAGTTAGAATAAATGTTCTTTTCGAGAATATTGGCGTTATGGTTAATTTGCTTAATATCTTCTCATTTAGATTTGGTTCTCTGTAATTATTTCAATTATAAAATATGTTCTAGTGATTTTTTAATAAGCGTGATTATGTTTCTTGTGGATTCGGTCATTATCCAATTTTTTTAGTGTTTCTGGATTTAGGCCATAATATAATTTTGCAAATAATTTTTCTGATTTACAAGACTTCTAATTCTGTAAGAATGTCAGAAAGTTCTAAAATCTTTTCCACGAATTAAATACGGTTCAAAAATTATTATTTTTTTTATTTAATATTTTTAATTATTTATGTATGAATTATACGAAAGTAAAGATTTCTGTATCACAGTTTAAGTGCGATTTATTTTTAGCTTTAAAAATGCGTTTCGAGATTTTTAAAAAAAATTTTTGAAAATATGCCGTTGATCGTTATCAGCGACGTTAATTAATAAATATCAAGATAACAAACAATGTAACTAATATTGAAACTTTATAATCGCTTTCATTTTCGTATGAAAAATGTCAAAAAGTACAATACACATTTTGATTGATTGATCAATTTTATCAAAAATTAAATTGGTCGAGCGACAAAATTTTCTCGCTTCATCAATCTAAACTTTAATTCTATCTCGCCAGTGATCATGAATATTAGTTTTATGTCTTCATAGATTACATCAAATCAATGAAGAAAGTTAGTTTTCGTCTATTTAATTCAAAAAAAAAAGAAAGAAAGAAAGAAAAATATTCAAACAAAACTGTTTTTTTCTACTCTCTCTCTCTCTCTCTTTCTCCTCTCCCGATCGAAATCTGCGAGGTAAACATTTTCTTCCAACTTTAATTTCTTTTTTCTTCGGCACTAAAAATATTTTAATAGCTTCGGGTATGCAAAAACTTGAATACCTTTTAAATTATTTATAATACTATATATAAATGCTTAAATATTTTTGAGAAAATTTTTAATGCAGCATATACTGCCATCTATTAGAATAACTTTGTATAAAAATTTTTATACGAAGAAAATTAATTAAAGCTAATCTGCACTCTTGGCTGCAATATTCTGTTCTCTTGAGTCTTGATTCTGTTGAGAATCAAGATTCTCAATAGAATAAATTATCTGATTCAAGTTAGTATTATCAAACAATGGATGTTACTGTGTGCTATATTACTACAGAGTTCATATATGAACCTTATTGCAAATATTAGCATAAAGATTTATTTAGAATTTTGGGCATTGCCACATGTTATACTAATAAGTATTATTGATACTAAGATTATCTATATATTATTATCATATGACCATTCATTCGGTACGCTAATCTATTATCATTCATGATCTGCTAATCAATATTAGGTTATCGTGAAATTTATTTTAAAAAAAATCTGTTTTACTGATATTGTTTTAATAATGAATGTTTCGTTGTTCTTTTCGGATGATGGTTCTTGGGTTTACATTGATAAGCCTCATATTTTTCACAGATAGATTAGTTTTTTCTTTATTATACGATGTACTATATAGCTTCTCTGCATCTGGTGAGTCAGAATTTTTTTTTTACAGAAAGATCTGTTAAGAAATATTGGTCAAAATAAAGATGCGGTATCATTTATGCAATCTACTGTTTCCGGATATGAAAAGTGTATCGATTTATATCAGACAGCTGGAGAACGTTAATAATAAGGAAAAAAAACAAACGTTTAATTGTATTCTGTAATTCCTCTGAGTGTGGAATATGAGTCGAAAGGATTTTTTTCTTTTTTTCTGATAGTAACTATAATATTTTCATGATATTTTTCACATTTATTCATACGTTTTGATGCTTCTTTACTTTCTGTTTATAATGAAATTACAGTATTTAAAATTTCATTTGTTTTAAACTTTTTTTATTGCAGAAATTTGAAATTAGTCTCTTCTAAAGTGAATCATAAAATCACTTTAGATATCATAAGAAATTCATAAGAATCGTCGACTATAATAGTCATTTTTTTTTTTTTGTAAGAAAAAACGAAACATATTTACAGAAACACTTGACATTTTCCTAAATATTCATACTAAAATTAAATATTTAGCATTTCTAGTAGAATGAATGAGAAATTCCACAGATATAATATGTCTCAGCCTAATCTGCCATTATAGTTTATTTGAAATATTTATAAAATTATATAATCTTCTCAGCTTTACAACTTGTCCTTAGTTTCTTGACAGTTCCAATCTTACTTTCTAATAATGCAAAGTTATGATTAAAAGTCGCTAATCCATACAAATTACAAGTCTCGACTGGCAATTCTAGCATAATTTTAAAATTTTATAACATATTTTTCTTCAAACACTTTTCCTTTTTTTTTCAATGTTAGTAAAAAATTGGCTCTCGGGAAAATTTAGTAAATGAGTTTAATTATTCTTTTCCTGATTGTATCATAAGGAAGAAAAACTTATCTTTTAGCTATAATAAAATTAATTAGCCATTTTTTTTACCAGCTATCTAAAGTTTATAATTTATCTAGTTTTTTGACAAACTTAATGTTGTGCTAACATTATTTTATTTTTCAGGCTATATTTATTACAATTTTATAGGCAAAATTAACAAAATTTCAATGTTATAAATAAATTAAACAAATCTTAATGAAAAATAATTTATTAATTTTTTAAATTTAACAGAGAATATTAGTAAAACTCAGAAAATATTCACAAAATATAATTTTTTTATTATTTAATACAAATTATTTTATTTTACAATTCGAAAATTCAATGAAAAGCTAAATGTATTTTCTGTAAAGCCTCTTCAGTGTACTTCTAACGTCTTAAAAATTTACTCCTTTGCTCTTCTACAAGTTGCTTTAAAAATTTGACAGCTCCTTTATTCTTTTTTCCTGTAAATTGAATAAATAATTAAATATTCTATAATACAGATTAAATATAAAGCATTACTTTTAATCTAAAAAAATATTTAAAATGATGATTAACTAACTACCGCTTATTATTAATTCAAGACCTGACTTTATTTTATATAATACGTGTAAGAAATTTTTTATGACTTAATAATTTTAAACTTATTTTTATAAAAAAGTTAGATAATTTAGATTTTTTCTAAGACACCGAAGAGGAAACGTCAAAATGCATTTCGCCTTCATTCAATATCAAATTATAAAAACTAAATAATTACATTAAAAAGAATTAAAAATATATGCACTTTATAATTACCTTCTGAAGCCTAGCATCTTCCGTTAAAAAAACGAGATAGATGATAAACAAGAGTTACTGATAATGATTTATTTAATCTACTTCTAAAATTTTATTGTTAAGTTAGCTTCAGTTTGCAGTTATAAACCACAAATCTTTGGGAGATTTTTGTCTTTCATGTCAACTTCTATTTAAATTAACGTTATTATCTTGTATATAAGGCTTTTAGATATAATGACATCATGTTTTTGGATTATCCCTGAATGATCCACTTAAGTTGTTTGCTTCACTTATTCCTGATGCTGCTGCTTGCTTTATAAGTGCAGAAGTTTTTTTTTTTGCCGAAATCCTAGTAAAGAAAACAAACTTTTATACTGCTTAATTTATTTATATTGTGGATATTGTTTAAGTATCAGAAAAGTCTCTTTCAGTTATAAGAAATAGCATTATTTTCTTCTAATAGAATCAATTTCTCTTGGATAGACTTTAAATAATCTTCTATGTGCTTTGCAATGATCTTTATATTATAGTACGCTTACAGTTTTGCATCTGTCTGCATTCGGTTTGCAAAATAACAGTTACATGATTGTATTCTTTATATTTTCCTTATAATTTATTGTTTTCAAAATAAATATAATCCTTCAAACAAATATTCGCTGGTTAAGAAGAAGTATTTTTAATATTTTTAAATAAAACTGATTCATGCCTTTATATTTTTGTCATTCAAAAATGTTTATACATAAATCGAAATTATATATTATTTTTATTGTTCATTTTAAATTTATATTCATTAAAACTAAAACTTTTCAGAAGCTAACTTAGTGTCAATAAAAGGATATTAAATTTTTATCAGCTTTATAAATGATTGGCCTAAGAAAAATAAAGAAACCCTTAATTTTAATTGAAACTTTCTAAACAGCTGTACAAACAGATTTTCCTTTTTTATCCATTGTTAAATTCGCAATCACATGATCTATAACGGACTAATAGCATTCTATCGTTCCTCTTATCCAACATGTAAACATCAATGAAGTCACATCCGCCCCTCTTAATGACTAAGTAATAATTTCCGGGTGTTTAATCAGCCGATTTGTTTATTTAGTTGTGGCACACATCTTCTTTTACAAATAAACTGCAAAGATGTCGAGCGTAACTAATTTTTAAATATTAAATATTTACTGTCGCTAACTTAGCAAAGAAATTTTATTATTAAAAATAACAAAATTTTAATAGAAAATTGATCTTGTAATGTTTATGATGTTATAAAATAAAATATTTTGCGTTAAAGACTCATTAAACAAATTTTTATAAAAGTGTAACGACCATAAAAGTTGAATTTTTTTATTAAATTATATTTTTGCATATATTACGGTGAAGTAACCAAAAAAATATATAAAAATTTTTATAAAAATACTTTATACAATATTATTTATCAAAATTATTAAGAAATTTCATCGAGGTATCGGCACACATGATGAATGTTTTATAAGTTTGCTACTATAACAGCATTATTAACGGAATCAACAAAGTATATTAATGATGACACATCATCAGTAAAATTATATTTATAATGTGTATCTTTCATCTTTCTTTGACGTTAGTTACTGCCGAGAAAAGGCTTAAAGTGAATGACGATGTAGTCTCAATTGGGTTTTTAAGTGTGTTCTTTTCACTTTTATCGATTCTTCGAAAATATTTTTATAACTGCTCTTAACAAATATTGCCGAAACTGTTAAAAAAAATATGAAAAAATTTTGTTTTTCTTTAACATACACTTCAAAAATTAACATTTTTTTATCGTCACTATATACTTTTCCTATAAATTTTTTTCAAAAATTATGCTATCTTCAACGATTCTATTGTTACAGTTGTCATTAATAACATAACATGAAATGATAACTTTTTTAAGTTTATTATTTATCTGTTTATGATTACAAATCTCTGCTATAAAAACAAAATGATTCCGTTGAAAAATATGAGATTTTTAGCTGTAATAAAAACAGATTTTTATGATCCCTTTGGGGTCGTATCGGATCATTTAGGTAAAATCCTACTTTAAAAAGTTTGATGCTCGATATATCAGAGAAATCCCCATATTAGTATCGTTTTATTATAGAGAAGTTAACGAAAGAAAAATTAAGATCTATGTATTCTATCACGATTAAGACTGATGCGGAGTAAATGCTGTATAAATATTCATTACTATTCAAGAAGAAATATATATGAAAAAATTTTTTTTATTCAAGAAATAATCGATATTCCGCAAGAGTTGATAGAATAAGAAAATATGTTACGGAATCTTGCAGCAGGAGGCATCATAAACCAACTTCAGTACAATCTCCGGACAGTTTATGACTCGAGAAATGTTTGAACCGGAAGTAACATACGAACTTCTTTACCTCATAAAATTTCACCGATGTACATTGATGTAATTTCTCTTACGCATCGATTGTCAGCATTGTCATTTGGAAGGCAAGTTTTCTATCTCGTTAGTTATTAGCGATACACAGAACGGATGATAAATTGTTCTTCGAGATCATCCCCGTATACTTTTCTTTCTTTAAAATGTATTAATTTTACGATAATATAGACTTACATAGAAGTGTTTAAATTGCTGTTATTAAATGTCATAATGGATGCCTAGCTAAGTTCTTTCTTTCGTTGAGGATATTGGGAAAGAAGTTTTTTATAGTACAAATCTTCATTTCCGTTGTAAATTTCAAGGTAGAAAAAATAACTTTCTGTCGTTTAAGTCAAACCGTAAAGAGAAAGAACAAAAGGAAAACTTGGAAGTACAACATCTGGTGAACGCGTTACCATCAGCAACAGCTATTATTCTGAAGGAAGGATAGAGATTTGTGTTTCCGGTGTTATCGGAAACGAGGAAGATTTCTAAACATTTCCGGTTGACGTGAGTTCTTAAGCAGTAAGATAGGTTTTTATCGGTATATTTATTTTTAGGTTTGTTTCTTCAATTGAAATTTGCATAATCTTATTATTGTTTGAACGAGAATTCGAACTCAAGATTAAAAAAGACTGCTTGCATCTAAAAGATTAAAAGAATTAGTAGTAAGGTTCTTTTACTCGGAAAGCTCAAAATTAAGATAGTAATCGATTTTTCTCCATTTCCATTAATATGTTGCTAAACAAAATGTGTCATGTTTTATGTTGCAAAATAACTTCGCAAACCTAAGAAAAACATTTTCACAGATCCAATACACGCGAATATAAAGTATTGCATAGGGTGAGACATCTTATAACATTTCATATAATTTAACAAGAAATTTATTGTTTTAATGTAATTTAAATAATATTTTTATAAATTTATATTCGAGTTTTGATTAATTAAGATTTAAATAAATGATGTAAAGTCCATTATGGCATTATAATGTAAGAATCTGCACAATTCACTTCTATATATCGTGTAACATAGCATAGACATAACTGTAATTATCCGACAATTAAATCAAATTTCCGTAAATAAAATTCCAGACGAAATAATATACTTTTTATTGAATAAAAATAAAATATTTACTACTTTCTGTTACGAGTTTACAAGAATTTTTGGCTCAATCTATAACCGGATTATCAATTTATATTTTACTAAATATTTTCACCAGATAAATAGTACGTAATATTAAAAAAAGAAGTTTCAGTTAATTCGCGATATTTATTATTATTCTGAAATAAAAAAAAAATCTGATTTAATTTATTAAAATTTAATAAAATTTGATATTAAAAACACTAGCTAAAATACCGGAAACGATTGCAATCTATCACGACCTAACTGCCACATGTTATAATGATATTCTGTTGTTATCCGATATGGTACAAAATCAGATACATTATATCTTAATAGTACGTAAACAGGAACAGGAAATAGTAAAGTACTATTTATTTGGAGTTGTTGATATAGAATGTGTCATATAAATTTAAACTCCAAACTATTCCCAGTTCGAAACAAGTGGTTATGTCAGTTGGCAATTAACTCAAACATTGTTAAAACTATAATACTGTATAATAGAATTAACAATTAACTCTTAGTATAGTATACTATTCTCTTCTAAGGCTAACATCTTTTTAAATTAAATAATACAGATTAAATGAAATTATTTTTAACGGTTTATTTATTATAAAAATGCATTATAACATAATTAGTAGTTTAACATTTTTCATAACTTACTTGTTTATTAAAATGATAAACGCATTCAAGTTTGGCAATAATTGTAACCTTTATTGCGAAACTTGACAAAATGGAATAACATCTTAAAATAGTTAACCAAGTTAACTGTTTTAAGATGTTATTCCATTTTGTTAAGTTAAAATTTTCCAAACTACAGTGCTATACAATGCTATAATCCTTAATTTTAGTCACACTGAAGCGATAAATGTAAGAGTATGAACTCGTTACACTCCGTAAATATCATCTGAATGCTTTACCATTGTAGTAAATATGTTAGTTTTAACATTAATAACCGCGACTAACTTGTAAGTTTTAAGATTTGCCTTTCAGACATCATAATTCTGTTAGGTAAAAGTTTAATAAATTATGTTTTATTTATATATATAACTTCGTTAATTCGTCTATTAATAAATGAGTTTCTAGTACGAACACTTAACTTTCAATTTTTGTCCTATATCCTTGGAACTTCACAGTTAAATTTTGGCACGCATCACTGATTACTCCAACTTGTGTGTGTTATCCAATAGTTTTAAGCTCTCCGTTGTTTAAATCTAAAAATGTTAAAATTGGCATCGATACAAGTAGAATAAACGAAAATTCCATTTAATATATAATAAAATATGATACTTTATTTATATTTTTTTTCAAAAAATGTGCGTAAACAGTTAATTTATTTAGCCAAAAAGTAATGCAGTACATAGTTGGCAAATGAAATGAACAAGTTAAAATAATAATAATCATAAATATTTTTCTGTTTTTTTTTTTCCAAAAATAAATTTCTTATCGACATTTCGTTATGCTACTTTTACTGTTGATAGTGTTGCAACTGTTATTACAATATCGCCATTACTACGGTAAAAGTAAACTGTTCTTTATTAACAGATTCGAATACCTCCATTAGTAGGTGCAAGGTTCACCTATAAAGTAAACTGCTACAGTAATACGCTGTTTGATGCCAGATATTTAATATAATGCTCTTACTTATTGCAGTTATATGTTCGAGAATTCTTACTCTAAGTCGAGTGCCGAACAAGGCCAAGTATCAATAACTTTTTGAGCATTTTTATATTGCTTCTCTGAAACGTTGTTTGTATAGCATCTCGATAGAAACCTCTTTAAGCTACTTACAGTGTTGATAGTATATCGAACCAAGGCTATGAGTGAGAATCATCAATTCTTTCTAACTACCGTAGTAAAAATAAATTCCTTAAATTTATCTATATAATTAATTTCTCATTAAAAATTAAAATTATATTAAAAATGCTACAAATTATCTATTTTATAGTATAATAATACAGTTTTAATCAATATGAATTTTTCTATAAATAATATTATTTTTGATTTTATGAAACATCACATTAACAATATTTTTTTGATTTTTTTTTTTTTTAATGTTATTAGAATCGAGAAAATAAAACGGTTACAGAAATCAATAACTAGTTTATAAACATAGAGCGAAAATTAAAGCATTCGTCATAATAAATTTTGTAATGATGAATATATTCAAACGTTATATATAACTGGAAAAATCTGATAGCAATTAGAAACACTCTGGATAGAATTTAATCACTTTTCTCATTAAAGCGCAATGTTGTGATTCTGTTAAAGAGTGAAAAAGCCAGCAAAACAAATTTCATAACTGTTCAGTAGAATCATTATTATTATTTTTACTAAATAAAATATTAGAAAATTTTGGCTTCAATTTTCTCTATTTCAGCACTTAAGCCAACTTTTCTTATAGATTTTTCTACTTGGACGTTTTTACTGATTTATCAGTGTTGTTGTCACAACGTGGAAAGATTCTTAAATAGACTTTTTTTTTATATATATATATATATATATATATTACAACATTAAGAGAAAATAATAATTACTATCATAATAAAAGAATTCTTACAATTTACAAACTTATAAACTACAAAAACTAAGAGAATTTTAATGTAAAAATACTTTAAATTTCATCAGCAATCAAGCGTACTATTTTATGTTAACAACAAAATCCTCCGTTTCACTTTCAAATTTTGATATTTTATACATGTATTTACGATATTTTTTTGTATGTATAAATATCAAATACATTTTCAAAAATCAGAAAGTATAATAAATATTAAAATTTCTATGTCAATATATTTTCTATGCATATTTAATAAACATATCTAATGTCTGATTGTGTTGTTTGTTAGTTCTATAAAAGTCAATATCGGATCCTAGAACGAGATTTTATTTTTTGTTTACATTATTTTATCCGCCATTTTGAAAAGAATAAAATCAATAAGAGAATATACGCTATTTTGTCACTGAAAAAAAGAAAAGAAACACAAAAATATTAAGATAACTAACGATATAATTTAGACTATATGGAAGTTTATAAAATAAATATAAGTTTTCGAAGGTGCTTACTAAAAATTGGAAGTATTATAATAAATTTTGTTTTTCCGTTAATAATAAATTGCCAATGCAGACTGATAAAAATTTAGATGCACTGTATATTGAAAGATATGAAATTTTATGGCAATTTTTTTTTTTTTTTCAAAAATTCTATTTTGAAATTTAAGTATTCAAACTTTTGTAAAAACTTTCAGATATAATTCAACAAAGGAAAAAAAATCATCATAAATTTACGTTCCACAAGTTTTCTTCTTTATCAGTATTCAGCAGACGATTTTTCGAAAGCCATCTTTAAATTGTAGAATCTATCCAAGGAAAAAAAATTCTATATATAAATATATATATATAAATATAAAGAAAAAAATATTTGATTCTAAAATCGTTGTAGTGAGAAAACAGATCTTGTAAGGTTGATGAAAACATTGACGAACTGTATCGTAAATAAATCATGCGCGAAATATCAATAGAAACTATAAAATTCCGGTAATCCCATTTGATGGAAAGAATCAAGAAAATTACTATATTTTCCTTTTTTTATAAGCTTCAGTATAATTTAGAAAAAAGAAATAAAAAAGAGAAAATATAATATTATATTATATATAGAACTTTTGATATTTGAAAATATTGAAACAGTTAAGTTGATATCGAAAAATCAATCTCTATCTTAAGAATTATCTTCAACTGAGGATACAAACATATACTGCTTATATATATATATAGAAATCGTTTATAGTCTAATATGCTTGAGATCTGAATAAGCTTTTAGGTTACACGATGCAATAGCTTTCTCAAAAGAAATCTGACCCAATTTATAATAAATACGATAAAATATAATGCAAAAATTCAAAGCATAATATGATAGCCATATGTTTGCGATGCTTGTCAATAGGCTTCAAATATTGATATTTTAACAAACAGCATAAAGTTGTATATATAGTATATAGTAAATGTCATATGAATTTTTGTGAAGCTGAAAGAGTTTCAACTGCTACATTGTGTTGTTTATAATACTTTTCTTTAGATGGCCAAATGTAGAAATTTATGAAGTGAATGTATTTTGGGTTGAGAGATGATAATGTACTAATCACACGAGTGTGTAAATGTTTTGTTGGATTCTGGCCAGTATCTACTCAAATGCCACTGACGAGTTAGTGACTAATATGTACATAAATTTAATTTGCTCAATGTATTCACACTTTCTAGATGACGTTAGTATCTATAGTAATTTGTAACAAAACTGTAGCATTCAAACGTAAAAAGCGTCACTAATTCATAAGCATAAGGTGACTATGTAGGACCTTGCGTAATAATCGAGCTTTTATATTAATTCAAACCAAATTTTAATTGCTATAAAACAATGCAAAGTAATTTACTTAAATACTTCTACTTCGATTAATAACAATGATTTGTATCGTATCCCACGAGTATCAACGAGACAGCTTTCTAGATAAATAAATCATTAACGACCTAAGTAACTAATAAAACATTCATTAACTTGAAATAACCGAACTATAATTCATTTTTAATCAAATGGATTTTTATTATTATTGTTATTTTCTTTTTTTTTGTCAATAAAGTTAGAGAGTAAAAAGATCGTTTACTTTATATAATACACTCAGTTTTTATAACTCAGGAAAAACCTTGTAAAAGAAAAAAAAGTCATTACCGTTTCAGACTTATTCTAAATAAACTTATACTGATCGAAGTGAACGGATTACTAAAAAGGATTCGGTTCAAATGGCCTGTAAAAATAATATCATAAAACGAACCAACCTCGAAAAATAAAATATATTCTGGTAGAAAATTGAAAGCAATTATGAAGTTTCTTAAAGTTTTCTTTGGAGTAATGATATATATATATATAAAAGAAGTTATAAAAAAAGAAATAATTGGGTAAAGCAGGAAAAATGAAGAAAAAGAGTAAAAATGTGGTATTGTTTTTTTAAACATATACAAAACTGAATTAAATGAAGTCATGTATTATAAAGAATTGCTGTTCTTATGCCAATTGAATAAATAATCGTTTTATAATAGTCGAATTATGATTAAAAACTCTTTTAAAATTATTTATGCATAATAAAAACGTTATAATTGTCTAAATGTGAAATTTCATTTAAATTCATTTGCCTATCGCAATATCGATAGTCTTTATTCTGAAAAGAGCGAGTGGATGTGGGAGGGAGACTGTCATATAATGAGTTTGTATCATCAATAATACTCTCACTCTGTCTTTATCAGAAGTGGGGAGGAGTTTGATCTAGATTTGTTACAGTTCTTTTTTCTTACGCCTCGAGTCTTGTCTAGACAGTCCAGAAAATTTACGAAAACTTCATATTCTCTGACCCGAAATCCATAAGCCAGATGATCTTTCTGAGACTATTGGCTGCAGGCTAATAGTCAAACCAATGCATTTGATTATTAAGTGTCGAAAGGAAAGAAAGAAAAGAGTTGCGATCATTTCCTAAAGGGACTATTGTCTGCACTATATCATTAGTTGGATACATTTCGGAGTAGGTAAAAACAAATCATACTAAATTTCTAAGGTTAGACGACCTTAGAGATTTATTCTGACTGTATATAATACTCTACTCATCTCTGTAGTGTCTTCTATTATATTTAATGACGATTGGCAAAGAAAATTGATAAAAAGTTAATTTAGAATGAAAAGCAGTCTTATTATTAAATTATCGATCAAAACAAAAAATAATGCAATCGCACAATTAATTTTTTATTAAGTTTTTTTCGATTATTAAATATTTCATTGTTAACATTCTTTTTCAATTTTATTACAAATGCCAGCAGTTTCGAAATGTTTCAGATTCCAATTAAAGAAATCCTTACATATGAAAGAAATGTTTAAAAATATATATATAGTTTTTATTGTACTATTAAATTTTAAAAATAAAGAAAAATAATTGCAAATGAATTATATATTTAAATATATAAAATATCGATAAAAATCCGTTGATAAAAGTGCAATATTTTAATTAAAAAATAATATTTTATAACTCATTTATTCCTGTTTATTCCAAGCTAGAAAATTAAAATATTGTGAATGAAAGAAACCGATTTGAAATAAATTTAGATAACGTTAACAGTTTCGCGAATTATGTTCACAATTCATTAACAGTTGATTAATTTGTTTAATAAAACACGTTTGATCGATTTCGTTCACAAATAATTTTCTTTCATACGATAATATCGTATACAGTTTCTGTCATTTTCATTCATAAACAATTTACGTTTCTTTATTTCATCAATTTCATTGATAAAAAAAAAATATTTTTACGTTTCTTCAATTCGTTAATTTCATTCACAAATGAATACTTCTCTTTCTAGTAATAATACATTCTGTCAATTAAAAAAAAAAAAAAAATCTAAATATAGCCATTATTTTCATCGAAATTGTCCGTTTAGTCGCATTTTAAAATTCCACAGCTGGCATATAAATCAGAAACAATTTAAATTCAGATTCCTAGAGGAGAAGCGGCCTTTTAAACAACTTCTTCTCCTATTCAACTTTATCTCTGCATACGTTTTGCATAGATTATTTTAATATTTTCTCAAAGGATTAAACTTGATTTATAATTTCTTAAGTATTTCGAAGATTATGATAATGATAATAATAATAATAATAATAAAGATGTAAAAAAAAATGATGGGTAAAGTGACACCGATGGCGCTGCTTTCGCTTCGACCTTCAGCCTTGAACTGTTTCCCGCCATTCCAATCGCAGTGTCGTCTTCTGATGAGATGTGGACGTGAGCGATCTTTTGACAGCCGACTTTGTCATTCACCAAACTTTTTAACTGCTCTTTAGCATCTGTTTAAATAGCCATACCGATAAGTCGTATCGGTAGTATAGTAATAACGTGGACAAAGTTTCGACTGTAAACTTTCGTCAAAATAATAACAACAACATAGATATATATATATTTTTTAATATTAGAAAACTATGGAGGTGAGTTAAGAATTATCATCATTTTTTTTTTATTAATATTTAATTTTAATAACGATGCAATTAATTATCGTTTTATAAATTTAATTATGTATATTAAATACTCGTCCGGTGAACTTTTTAATTAGTTATGATTACGTTGTTTACTTTTTATAAGTTTAAATTTAATTATAAAAATTTTTAAAACCGGATAAAAGTTGACGTTGGTGATTAATTACGCGAGTTATTTTATTTTATTTTATTTTTTTTTGTGTGTGTGTTTCGACTTTTGGATACGCTCGGTTTATAATTGCGAAGTAAATAAAACAATGCTGCAAATCATAAATTTCTCAAATGGTTTCGAGAATAATTAATTATGTTTAAGTATTTTACTTGAATGTAATTTTTCTAGTTCTGTCAACGAAATAAGTTTTCTTGTTTGATTTAATGCACAGTGTTATTTTATTAATTTTTTTTTTTTTTCATTTAAAAAAAAAATGTATAGATGTTATTTTGCTTTAGATTTATTAAAAAATATTAGAAATTTTCTAAAATCTTTCATTACAGAAATCGGTTTAAAAACTGAAAAGTTGTTATTACTTTGATTAAATTTTAAAAAATTTTATAACTTCCTTTATTTTTTTAAATTTAGTTTTATAAAAAATATAATTTAATCAGTAGCAAATGATAAAATTGTATGCAGTATATTGTTATTAAATTTCATAAAACAGGAATATATAGAACGACAAGAGATATAAAATATAGAGATTTAATAAATTAAATTTACAAATCGTTATATCTTATAAGAAAAAATATTTTTAGTTATGTATTTATTACATTTAAAATCATTTATTTTTGGCGGTGCTTATGCTGTACACGTGGATTAGAACATATGATCCCCAATTTAAGTTGATAACAACATCATTTTAAATATGTGACAGATATAATCAGTTTAATTTCCTCATAGAATTTATCCACCAATTGCTTTAGACTTAATAACTCAATTAAAGTTTGCAAATCGAAAGATTGTCATTTAAAATAATGAAAATATTTATTCGTTTATTAACACGTCGCAGAATCAAATTAATAAAAATCTTGTCGACAGTTAATTTATTTTTCAGAAATATTTTAGTAAATATCTGATATTCTGATTTATTTATTACATAAATATTAATCAAATTACGCCACCTACATGTGTAAACTGTATATATAGAAGCACTTAAAACGAGTACAGTACTGTGTAATTGTGTAATGTTGGAAGTGGTTAACATGTTGGCCTTGCCCGTATTTTAATATTACATCTCATGTTTTGCGCAAAATATTTTTACAATTTTGTGGATTGAAATTATGATATAATAAAGATTTGCATACTGTTTTGTTGTTTTTAAAGAAAATATGTTACCTGTTTACAGATTACGATCACAATACTGGGCTGTCTCAGAACGATTAGATTATTGTTGTTGCTTGCTTCGAAATACGCTGAAAGATTACATCAGCCTTTCATATATATATATATATATATATATATAAAGCACTAATTAAAGAAATCAGGCATAAATAAATCATTAAAATTTTATATTAGAAGGAAAGATCTCAGCAAAAATTATAACGACAGAAAAAACACTACAGTAATGCGAAAATTACTCAACATTTTAGTTGTTATCAATACTGAAGTAAAACAAAATTTAATTTATTTTGCAGAGGTTAAACCTTAATATAATTTTCAAAAATATAATAAATATATTTTTGTGATATACAAAACTTTAAATGAAATAAGAAAATTTATCAGTTTCCTCGTTAAAAATTGAACGAAAGTTATCTGGAGTTTCATTAAACATCATTTAATGTTAACGAATAGGATGTGCATTATAGATATACTACTAAATATGATATATTGTAGTTATTATTGTAAGAAAACTTATAAATCGCTTTGGTATGCTTACACAAATTGCATTATAATTAATTCAGTTTTTTAGGGCTTGTTGTACCCGTGGTCTGAGAATATACATAAGCTGTTATTAATTTACTTACGTTATTAAAATTACAGCACAGGAATGGCTAGAGATGTGAATCAGTAATGCTATAAGTTTACATTAATTTCTAATCAAGCTTATATTAGAGTTCACAAGTTAGTTCACATGCTTCTATTGATGTTAATTTAAATATTTGATTAAAATAACATAGATAACAGTTTCCTGAGAAACTAAGGCGTTCGAGTCGAAATTTGTTAATTATAATTAATTTTTAACAATTCATTTACGACCCAATCGATGCCAATATATTAAAAATTAAAAATACTTATTTTTAACATAAAAATATTTTAATAATAATAATACCTAGATTGTGATTTTTCACCAGTCTATTGGAATTCGTATAAAAGCAAAGTTAGAAATTAAAAACAGAACAAAAAAATTTTACATTAAAATCTCGAAATAAAAATTTATATATTTAAGTATCTAAAAAATTTTCGGATTTGATGTTCCGAATCTTTAAAGAGACGGCAAACATCGATTTATCTATAATCAATAATAACAGTTCTGATAATAAATTGTTGGGGAAAAGCAATAGTAAAATTAAACTGGTAAAAATCGCCAAATTATAATATTTAGTGATAATAAATGACTCAATTTACGTAGGATAATTTAACATCGAGCGATCAATTATCGAAAAAGTGTTTACACAATTTTAATCGGTATATTAATTTGGATTATAATTAAATGTAATTAATATCGAGAGAAACAACGATAAGCGAATTTGATCGATTTTTTTTTATACTAATTGATTATCAAAAAAATAAAAATAAAAATCGATTATCGTGGGTTCATTATTGGCAATAAACAATAGCCAGATCCATTTGGACGGTTCATAAATACCAAATGTAGTATCGAATTTCAATATCAATGCGAAGATGTTTGATAGAAAAACTTAAGTTATTCACCATTTCTGCCTTTATATATAGGTTAGGCATATTTTTTTTATGCGATTAAGAAAAAATATATAATACTTCAACAAGTTCACTTTTACCGTCATTGGTAGTTATGTATAGTTGCAGCGATTGTTAACAATATCGAGTGTGATCTCTCTTGAGAATGAAATGTTTTTCGAAAAACTTTTAAATTTATTTAATCTTTTCATTTTTTCTAATTCCTTAAGCTTGTTTTCTTTTTTTTGTTTTCATACACCTATAGATAAGATTATTATTTTTTACTTTAATACAAGTCCTCTTTTTTAAAATCTCATTTCTGTTGTCTGTAGAAAATTTTATTATAAGTTATACGAAATTATAAATCTCTATTTATATATTTTTTGTTTTCAAGGAAACTTATGCAATTTCTTGTCTTTTTTTTTAAAACATTGTTTATATAACATTATAAAAATTTATTGCTGAAGTTTGCGAAATATCGTAAAAGTTAGTTTCCTTTGTTTACATAGACGTATTTACTTCAAAGGAATATTATTTTAAAGCGAATTCTTTCGATATTGTGTAGAATATATAAAAGAAAACCGAAAAGATAGAGAAAAATTTTTAATTTAATTAAATTATGTAGGCTTTTATCGGGTCTGCTTTATATTTAATATACAGTGCTCGAAATACAATAAAAGTCAAACAGTTAAAATGGCGCATTTGTCAAAATTCAATTTGGTTTAATTCATTCTAGCGATTTAAACTGTAAATATCAAGTTTTTGATTCGTGTTGTCAGCTTTTTTAACAATGCTATTGACATAATACGAGTGACCAATTGAATGTAGAACCATTCAATAAATTGGTTCTATCAATTCATCGAATGGTTATGAATGGCGAAGATGAATTGGTCTCGAATTGGTTCCGCCATTCATCTTAAAATGCTACTGGTAACACAGAATACAATGGTTCCGAGAAGAAAGCTTTTTTTTCTTTTTTTTGGTACGATGAAAATAAGAATACTTCCGAAAACAGAGAGTAAAACTATGCAATAAATAAATGGATACTTTTCAATGAGGATCCTGGTCAAATTACCAAAACTTGGAAGGTGAATGTAATAAAATGTCACCACATGGTACAAATGAAGAAAAATGATACCGATACTAATATAAAATCGTTTTGTATTAAGTGATGTATCAATACATCGAGGCATTTCCACTGCAAATAGAAGTCCATACTTCAAGAAGATAGTACCTGTCCTTTGCTAATCGATCATATCTGTTCCTATTGCATCTGACATTTTCTCCTGTATTATATCAATCATGCTACTGTAGAAAGATACATTAGATGTAACCACAAAATTTTCAACTTTACCCAACCGAATCTTTTCATCTAGATGAATTACAAAATATTTATTTTCCGAACTTAATAATTGTGATATGCTAAACAAATCGTGTTATTATGATAACTCGAGACATTTCTATACCAAAAAATTCTTCTCTGGTTATCTCTTATAACGTTAGATTTCATATTTTCTTTCGAATTTCTCCCAAAGGAAACTTAATCTCTAGAGAGAGAGAGTAGACAGTAATCTTTGATCAATGGTTAGTGGATCTCGCTAAGAAGATCACAAAAGTATGATATACCACGAATGAAACCCATAAAATCGTTGATAAATTTTAAATATTTTCCAATTAATGTATAAATTATAAAACAACAATCATAATTTATTATTTCAATATATACATTTTGTTCCATTATCGTTAGTGTAATATTTATTACGATAATATCTGTACAACATTACGTTAAGAATTAATTCTTATCTATGTTTTACGTCATAGAAATGATATAGTAGTAGTAAAATTAATCATCCGATGATAAATGAATTTATAAATGGATATATATATCAAAGAGACTGTATAGTAAGTGTGCCTAATGACCGACTAGTTACAACAGCTTTTACTTGTCATATAGTAAAGTCTTTATACTATTACCGTAAACATAAAATATATAAATATTTATAATATAAATCCTTTCGTTAAAAGCTTATCAAAATATTTTAGGATCATTCTTTCGTATTCCATAGTTCTGAAGATAATGTAGCAGTGCAAATGGTGAAGACAAATGCTAAAAGAATGGAGTAAGAATTTTTTGTTTCTTTACTCGTGGATATAGAATAATTTACATCATCAAAAATTATAAATAAAATATTATAATTCTACTAAAACGATTATTTCCGAAAGATATAAATCGTTGCAAGAATACAAAACTTAATCAGTTACTGATTGCAAAAATATCTGCTTGTTATTTCAACACGCTTGAGTATGGTTTTATCTTAGATAACATTGTCTACTTTAAGAGACAATAAAAACTCTTAGACCAATAAGAGTTTTTTTTTTTAGATTTTTTTTTGTGGTTTCTCTTCATAAAGTGAGCACAAGATCGCGATATGTTTTCATATTCTCTTTATATATGAGACAGGTATATATTTAAATCATTTTTTAGGCAATAAAATACCTAAAAAAGATTTAAATATATACCTGTTTCATTATGGTTTTTAAGGAAGGAAAAAAAGCGATTCTTAATGCTTTAATGTGAAAAACTTGTTTGAAACTTAGTGATCAATGTTACTTTTGTCAATGTTGTTTGGACTTTAACCCACTCAACATTAATCAATAAAAGGATTTAAAAGGAAAGAAAAGAATAACTAGGTTAAGTGTCAGATTTATGGTAATATTATTTACTATTTCTTCGTCAAGAAATCCTCTAAGAATTCTGTTTATGGAGAGCAACAGAAAGAAAAAACTACTACTTATATTTCTGATAATTTATTATCAGAATTAACTATTATAAGTAACAGGATAAGTAGTTAATTCTGATGATCTATTATCAAAAATATAAGTAATTCTCCTGGTTATATTTTTATTAAATAAAAAATAAACCAGGAGAAATTTCATAAATTATATAATTTCTTAAGAAAATATAAATAAATTATAAAATGCTTATAAATTAAAACAGAGAAAACTCGGTTAAAGTTTATAAATGGATAAATATAAAGCACAATCAATAAGACTAATACTAACTTTTCTAGAATGAAACTTTGAGTGTGTTTGAAGCGTAAAATCGAATTAACAAATGATATCTTGTTAATTCAATTTTGTTCCATACAGACTTCTGCTTTATTCGTTATCTGCAGTTGATCCCAATAAAACACTACAGTGATTATCATTATTATTATTAGCGAATAATTGAATGCTTTGAATTGTTTACCGTTTATTTATTGCTACTTTATGAAACGTTACATTGCTTTAATTATCGCCCTTCTATAATAATTATTCTAAACAATAGTCGCACGTTTTGTGTTGGAAAAATTCACGTTGTGACGAATAATTTCATAGAAAAAATCTCAATAATGAAGTATTTATTCCCCAAAAATTTAGTTAAATTTCGTAAATGTTACATATTTTTTATTTTTATTTTGTTTTCTTTGACAAAATTTACTCTGAAAGTGACATGCTTCACATTTTCGTGTTTAATCAATCAAATTATAAACAAGCAATTTCTCCTTTAATTTTTATGAATAATTTTTTTATTACTTAGTGAAGATGTCAGGACTGATTAGTTGCATTGCTATTAAAGAATTATAGATGCAAAGTTTGTCGAATTTAAGAAAATGTTTAGAAATTTTAGAAGACGAATTCATCAGAAATATAATAAAAAAAAATATTTCATCATTTCTAGGAATTTTTTTTTCTATAATTCTCTTAAGTGGATTGTATAATATACATCATATCTATACTTTATCTCTTTAAAAAATAGTTTTGAGAGTTTGATCATGTTTCAAAGAGATGGATATAATGATTAAGGATAAAAGGTTTAGACTTTTGTAGAACGAAATGAAAAAGTTTTGCACAGTAACTTATAAAACTTATCGCTTTAAAACTAGGCTGTAATGAAAGGAATTGCATGATGCAAACCATACAAAACTTGTAAAGCAAAGAAAACAGAAATTTTATTAGTTAAAACACGCAAATACACAACTAGGAAAGAAAACAAGCAGAGGTCACGTCAAAGTGAGATAAATTGAAACATGAAAAATATAAGACACATTATACAGTATAAAAAAAGCGCACGAATAAGAAGGATTTCAGTAACATAGAATGAAGAATTTTTCTGAAATTATTTTAAAGATATCTTACTTTAAAGTCGGTTAAATTAAATCGAAAAAATATTTCCTATGTATTATTTGCATCTGAAAAACCGTCTAAAGTAGCGATGAACAGAAGATAAGATTGATATTGTTGAAGTTTGGAATTCTTGCATTTGTTTACTTCGTAATAATAATAATAATAATAATAATGATAATATATAACTGTCAAGCACTTGCAAATTCATCTTTTTTTTTTTTTTTTCTTGGATTTGTTAAATAGTTTCGTGATCAAACATTTCAGACACGCATATCAGTCGATAGATTGGAGAAATTTCTACGACGAATTTAATTAGTAACCGTCTGACAATTTCCTAAGTAAGTGAGAGAAAACATAGAAAATCACAATTACAAATATTTGTAGAAAGATTTCGACATTTGTTTGTTCGTGATGCAGATGTCTAACCATTGCACATATTACGATTCTCATCATGCAGTTCGAAACGGTTTTAATAATTGTTTTTCTTTACGGTTCACGTTCATAATTATCTTTTAATTAATGTTAATTAACAGGTATATATTTATAGAAAATAAAACTTGTCTATTCAAAACTAGAAATGACTTGAAAGGCAAATTCTTTGATTTAAATCGAGCATCTCCATTGATTTTATGCTATAGTTTATCACTTATTACCTATCTAGTGATTTTAATTTTATTGATTTAAATTCAAACTTTAATGTTGGATTTTTAGCATATTCTCTTCGAGAATTACATTAAAAATATTAAAATTCGGGGGGAAAAAACTATTAACTACTTAAGCTGAAGCGTGGCCATCAAGTACAAATTTATTAACCATTTTTATAATAACCATTTAAGTGTGCCATTACGTTATAATGATAAATAACAGATCTGATTTGTAACAGCAAAATCCCATCATTTGCACTAGGCTAATTACTAGCGGAACGTCATCGTGACATCTCATATTGCACCACATCGATTGCTTTTAACATAGAATATTAACAAAATAAATTGCTAGAGGTATTAGATAAGATTGTTAATAACGTTGAAAAGGCAAAAGTTTTACTAGTAGAGGGGCAGAGTTTGTATCAAGTTCAATGACCTTTAGCGCTCAAGCAATTGAAATTGTTTCTGAGGTTTGTCGACGCCACATGTGATTTATCACCTGTGGTTCATGACTAAGAATTCGCAACTTGCTAAATCGAGGTATATCCAGTTTAACATTACTAGATATATTGTTATATGAGATAATTTATTTTGATATTCTAAAGAGTTGATGCTAGATTTTCATTGGAAAAATATCGGAAATAAAAAGTTTTTCTTTGGTCCCCTATACCATTAAAAAATCACTTGCAGTTGAAGTTGATAAACGATCGGATTTTTATCAATCTACCAACATAATTTAACTAGGAAATTTCTCCTTAAAATTGTTATTTTTAATTAAATTTTGATCGCTGTTCGCCAGAAATGTTTTTAGTTTCTTTTTTTTTTAAAATTATTTTAAATAACTTTTTAAAAAATTTATGGGCTATAAATCTTAAGACACGTTTATGTTAACGATAACGAAAAAGTTAAAATTTACAAGTTATTGTGCTCGGGGCAAAGACATAAACTTTAATCTGTTTGTTTCTTAATGGAAAATTTTAAATTTTGGTTTAAACAAAAAAAATAATTAATAAAATGCAAAAGGAAAAAATATATATTTATGCCAGATACGAATTAATTTTATTAATTTTCTTTGGAAGTTTTTTCCTTAAAAAAAAAGAAATAACTAAGTCTATTTAATTGTACAGCGATTTATTCTTTGTAAAAGTTAAAAGTGAAAAATTACATTAGTAGAAATTTTTATATGTAGGCCCTATATATATATTTTAAAGTCGAACAAAGCTTAGAGAGAAATTAAAAAAATATATATCTTTTGTTTTTTTAAATGCATCTCATTTTTATATATTTAACATTGAATCGGATGAGTTCAAAGAGACTTTTAGAAACTCTTAATTAGTGTCATTTGTAAGAATTTTGCCGAACTTTAATTGATCATGAGAATTAAATTATTGGTCTGGAAGGTAGACAAGTTCGGTTTCTACTAATTTATCACGTCTCTGTGAAAAGATTGCATGCAAAAGAGAAGATTTTGCATTTGATAACTAAAATATTAACATAAAAATTATATAAAAATAGAATTATTTGTCACAAATCGATACTTTTCCAGTTTTGTGCGCTTGATAATTTATACTCTTATATATGATGTTTAAGATATATCTTCATATATCTTAAGTATCTATTATTTATAAAAGAATTGTAAATTAAAACGTAAAATTGTTAAATATCATATATTAATTTGCCATGACTTCTTAACATGTTTCTGTTGATGTATGAGATCTTTCTGCAACTTTTAATTAATAGTGTCTTTATGTATTAATATTTAGTCTCTTTGTAAACTAAGCTGCTGGATGCATAAGTCTTATATTTCACGTTCAATATATTAACTAGACGATTCTTCAGAAGATAAAAGCATTTTTATTACACAACTGATCCTAACCAAAAAATGCATAAAAATATATCGCCGTCCTTTAAAACAACTTCAGTAATTTAAATATTTAAATATTCTCCAGTTTTAAAGTTTTATAATGAAAGAATTTGAAAAGATTATCTCGTAGGTGTAAAGACAAAAATAGACATTGAGACAATTATTGTTTTTTTTTTAAGTTTTGAAGAATTTGATTGCGCGTAAATCTCCCAAAACTGGAAAGATAAGGAGAAACTGTAACAGTAACTCGGAATTAAGGCATATAAAATAAGTTTTATAAGTGAATTAGTTCGATTAAAGTAGGAAAAGTTATTCGCTAAGCCTTTAAGTAAAAATGAAACCAATCGGAAAAGAACTTTAAATGCTTAAAATCATTTTATTAAAATATTTTTTCAGCGGAATTGGATTATTGTCTGTAAAATTACTTAAAATAAAATTAACTAAATTAATTATTTTCTGGTGTTTATCGCTAAAATGATTCATAACAACTATATATATATTAAGAAACTGAATTAATAGATTTTGTTCTATCGATTAATTACATACAAGAAAACCCAAATAAAATTCTTCAAATATTATTTATGATCGTCTTTAAATATAATGTAATTTATTTAAATTAAAAAGAGTTTTAATGAAGCAGAACTGCATTATTTTGAAGTTTTAAAATAATTTTTTTTTCTATTTTTTTTATTTCTTCATTAATTTTTCTAACGCACGTTTCGGTTCTTTTGCCAGTTTATCGCAGAAATAAGTAGTTTGATACATAGATTAACTTGCTTTATGAAAGTTTTATTGTTTGTTTAAGCGATTAATCGATCTTTATGAAACGAATCGTCGGAAACAGGCGAAAGAGGAAAAAAATGTTATAAAATAAATCCTCACCGGGTTTTGATATTTTATGGATTTAATCCAGTCATTTAAGACGGGTTAACAAAGACAGCATTCTATTTTATGCTGTCAATATTTGATGATAAAATTTTGTAAGAATTCCGACTATTTGTATATAAAATTTGAAGAAAGCATTTATTTTAGGTTTGTCAACGAAAAAAAAAAACAGAGTCGACTTTTTAAAGAAAAACAGTTTTTAACGAGAGATGTTTGTCCTCGACCTAAAAACAGGTATTGATTTAATTCCAATTAAAGCGATAAAAACCTGTGGGAATGGGTAAAGTTTTGGAATTCACCATTTAAAGAGGTTTTTTTTTTGTTTTTGTTTTGAACTCGTCGATTAATTTCCATCAAAGAAGATGGGCATAAAAGAATTTAATGTTAATTCTCTTAGAAGTAGACGCTGTACTATGGTAATGAAAAGTAGAAAAAAAGTGAACTACTCCTTAACTAAAAGAAAATTAAGCTCATTTCAAACGCATTTATCATTTCGCAATCTGATCGGAAAAATTAATGAAGCAAACTTGTGTGTGTGTATCAAAACTATAAATATTCAGTTTTCGAATTTTTAATTTGTTCTGTTGGGAATTTTAAATTTTGTAGATAATGTTTGATTAATTATATTTGTTCTCGCTAGTTATAAAAATTATAGAAGTTTTTTTTATGTTATTTTTTATTAATTTAAGCAATTTTCTTTGAACCGGTTGAAACAAACATATCGAAACAGAGCCTTTAAAAATTGTTTAAAATATTATAATCGTCATTACCAACCGTTGTTATCCATCATAATAAACTTTTTGTACGAATTGTGTCTAAAACAGAGTTCATTTATCGAGTGATATAATTTTTAGGAGGTAAAGACAACTTTATAATGAATAAAGTTTCATAAAATTCCTAATATTTGGGTTTTGTTGAAGCAGTTGTCGTGAGATTGGTTAAAACTGTTTCAACTAATCTCTTCGATATTTATTTCAGTATCATTGAATAAAATTAAAGTTTTGATAAGTTTAGTTTATGGCACGAAATATATTTCAAGAATAAAGTTTTAGTTCGTGAATAAAATAAGATTATGTGATTACGTAGTATTTTTTATAGAAAGTATAAAGCAAACATCATTTTTCAAATTATATTTTTTATTGAAATATTACTTGAAAGTAATATTTGCTTTATATAAAATGGCCTAAATAGCAAAATATAATACAGATAAGTCTTTTACCAACAGTAATCATCCTGCTCTAAAGTATAGAACAAGGATAACAAAATAATGATGTTGTCTATTAGCGCATCTTAAAAATAAAAAAAAAAAGATTTCATTTTATGTCTTGTTCCATTTTAGTAATCAGGATGTTTCAACAAACCCCACTCAAAAGAACAGACAGAAAACACGATGTATTTCTTAAAACGTTTTTCACTGATGTTTATGCATTAGATTCATGTGTTAAAAATAAGTAAAAGAAAAAGATGAAACTAATAAACAGATTTTAAGTCGCATTTTTCGTACATCATTAAAAACTTTATTTAAAATTATTTCTTTTATATTATATATTTTTATTAAATAATGGTTTTTGTATTAAAAGATATGAACATATTTTTTTTATATTTTTAACCAAGGTTTCAATATTGAGCAACATAAAAAGATGATATTTAATGGATTAATTTCTGTTACCCACTAAAAAATGCATAGACATATTCCCAGAAAATGTTATTAATTTGAATCCGAGTTAAGTGCAGTTTATTTATCTTTGTTGTAAAGTCAATACACTAGATTTTTCTGAACAATAGCGAGTAATATATTTCAATTGATTAAAAATGATTAAGTAAGGCAGTTTATTCTCACCAACCGTTCTCGGAATTAATCACTTTTGTTATGCTTTTGAACTCTTTCTCAAAGACGTAATTCTTTATCTGGTGAATTATTTTATCTCTCGTAATTCTATCAGTATTTTCTATTGGATTAAAAGAAGTTTGTGTTAGTTCGTACCGGGATTAAAATTTTAAAGTTTTAGCATTTCTTCTAATCCAATCTTAAGAATCAAATTTGATACAAACGTTAAAATTATATACATTATTAACCTATAAACTATCGAATTTATTTTATTATCAAAAGCTAAACTCTATTGAGAAATCTGTAAATCATCATCATTAAAACAATCGAAGATGTATCCATTATCCTTTAGAAATCTTAACCATGATCTTGTACTTATGTATAATATATTCTTCATTGATTTTAATAATTTGGTCCGTTTCATATCGTTTAAGATGCAAAAAATATGTATATCAGTATACAAAAGTTATGCAGAGAGACATATGAAGAGCTGTTGCGAAATGATCGTTCATGCTAATTTATGAATATTCTTATGTTTATAAAACATTTAAATAGGCCAAATTTAAGAGGTGGATTACTCAGGACAATGATTAATTACTGTTTACGCTATAGAGAGTATGAATGAAAGCAGTTTCTCCTGATGAAACTGAGATAACTGCTAAATTGTACATAAAATAAACTAAAATAGAACATATCTAATCTTTTTAAATTTATGCCATTATCGTTTATAATTTCGTTTTTACAATATTATTATTATTTTTTTATAATTTCAAATGTGACATCAGTTATAAAGATGACTTATTTATGCTTATGCGAATATTTCTTAGAAACTTAATAATTTTTACTTAACGTTTTTTATTGCCAGTTTTAAGTTTTGTGTGGGAAAAATAAGGATTAAAAAATTTCTTCTTTGATAGAAGAAGAACAAGAAAATGAACGCCTGTGTTATTCTTTTTCCTAGATTTTTTTATGTGAAATGACTTGGAAATAATCCGAACTGAATCGAAAAATGAAAGACGATCTTTACGTTTCGTTAAAAAAAAAAAAAAAGAAGAAAATAGAAATTCTTCAAACACGAACCAAATGAAAATATATTAAAAAACGTTTCGTTAAGTGTATAATGACGATTAAACAAATTTACAAAAGACTTTAAATATTCTTTTATTAGGTAAGAAATATTCTTATTTAGAAATAGGACTTCACGCTTGACGATTTACAAATATATTATAAAACTTGAAATACAGATTATACAGATCGAGATATAGATTTTCTTGTTCTTGGACCACGATGTGGCAAATGAAACGACGATAATGAAATATTTTAATAAATATACGCAAAGATTCCGTCATCTGATGCGTGATATTGAGGTTCCAGATGAAGGATATATATCTATATATAAAGTAAAAAAAAAAAAAAATTAGAGAGACTAAGTCGAATGTCAAAAAGGAATATTAACAGTGCTTATGAACAGCTGGCGTTTCCGCTGGATTTACTTTTTGTAAGCATTTACCTTTATTAATTATGCAAATTAACAAAAGAGAGAGAGAGAAGGGAAAAAAACTGTTCTCACTTATTGCGTATCGTAATTAAAAATTTGAATTTATTAAAATTTAAATAGCTCAAACTATTTAAATACTATAAACTTATTTTGATATGAAAATTAATTAGTGTAAAAGATTAGTATTTTTTAAGTATAAACAGTTTTATAAAATTATCAAAGTTAACTTTTTAAACTATTCAACGATCATCCAGTTTTTTTTTTTTTTTATCGCCAGTAGTTTAACATTTATCGTTTCGGAACTTTCTATTCTGTCGGCTTTTTTTTTTTTTTATAGTGCAAGGGATCAATCATTCTTCTCTTAGCGATTTTAATCTAGAAGTTTAAAGGAGGACAAAAACAGAAGAAGAGATGGTTCAACTAAAATTGAATTGCCGTACTCGAACTTATACAAAAATAGAATACAAAAATTTAGAATACGTTCGAGTTGTCTTTGTGATCCTCGATAAAATATCTTTTCCATCTTGCTCTAAAATGATTCCTGTTATGTTAGAAAAGCTATAGATAAATATTTTGACAGTTGTTCCGATCAATATCTCTCTTAAGTTTCTAAATGTGTTACATTTTTCGTTATTTTGGTAGAGATAAGTCGGTGCCAGTTTAATAACATGTTCAAAACTATTTAGATTTCTATTATTTCATTTGCAAAGTTTGTCATGTGAAAAATTAATTTTGATGGTAAAATGTTAAAATTACACTATCATTTATTCATTCTGCGGTTGGAAAATTGTTGAATGAATACGTTAAGTATATCTTAACGAAAATCTCTTTGTCGTAAATGGTAACGGTTTAGTAAATATATTCTACAATTCAACAATTTTTACATATAAATGACGCTGATTATTTTAATTATATAAAACTAGATAATGAACTTTCATTATTTCTACATCAATTTACACACGATACTCACGTCTGTTTACTACTGTAACGATGCTTTTATCTAAATTACTAAGAAATATACTACATTACTATGTACCACTTAAACTACTGTTCAAGTCTGTTATTTATTACAATACTTAAAGGCTACTTACTCTATACGAGTAAATGAGAATCAAATACTTCTTATAAACTGTTTTTTATTATGCAATAACAAGCATATGATTTATGAAGTTCGTGAATAAATATATAAATTTGTCTTTAAGCAAATTTTTATAGGTAAATTTAAAAGTTCTATTGAAGTGGTACAATAAAAGTTGTATAGGGCGACCATGGCTTACATGGCTTGGCACTTAACAAGTCAAAAATGTAGAAGTTTTGATTTGGGATTTTATTTGCCAGAAGAATACATTGAAGTCTAGAAAGTTTGTTTTCTAAGATTACAGCATACAAAACTCTATATAAATTCTTAAAGCGATTACATTAAATTTCTAAGAAACAGAGATGTAAATAGTTAACTGACATTTCTAAATCTCGTTCACTGAGGATTACTACTTTCTTTTAATTGCTGAAAATTAAAAATAAATAAAATTAATTTTTCATAAACCTCCATAATAAATTATTTCTGCGGAACTAGCTATCGAATCAACAGCTGAAACTATTATTTAAATATTGTTCCTTTAGAAATTAATAATTTAAACTGTTCCTGTGGATTTAAGTTGAAAATTCTGCTATATAAATAAAAGTTTCTTCAAATCTATTATTAAACTAACTATAATAATCTTATTCGGTATCTTAAATTATAGAAATGCATTTATGATCTAGAAATGATAATTCGCTTTAAGCAATATCTTTCAGTGTTTCTTTTGTTTTGTTAGTTATGTTGTTATAAAAATATTATGTCCGCACAATAATATTTTAATAAAAAAAAGTATGAATTATTCGTTTGTTTTTATTTCTTCAATAAAACAGATTGAAAATAAACATTCTTATATTCAGACCAAACACATTTCTAATACTAGGTGAGTTATATGTGCCAAGTTATTGACGATGGAATAGGAGTTTAATATTTGATTTTTTGATATAGAAATGTTAAATATACAGTTTATTTTCGTTTGCTGTTTTCGTTCGATGTAAAGAAGTTATTACAAAAAAAAAAGTTTTTAAGTTTTACTCGTGGGCATTCCGTTCCAATAAAAAGATTTCTACCTGCTTTAGTGTCTTTTGTAGAGTAGAATAAAAAAAAATATATATATTTTTTAATCTTTTATAATTAAATTAGCTTAACAAGATGTGTAATTTTTTAATTCTAAATACTTATCCCGTGTCTTAATGTTCTGAGTGCATTAAAATATTTTTTTTTAACATCTTCAATCTGTACTTTAAATTTTTTTTCCTTTGTTAATAAATTATGTTTTGGGAAGAGTTTCCATAAATTACCGAACTTTCCACAAGTTTTAGTAAAGATTTATTATGCTGTAAACAGTTTTTTATATAGTATGTACTATTTTTATCTTTTTTTCCCGCATTTTATATTGATGATGTCAAAGAGACCTTCATACGTGATTTTTTTTTTTAGGTAGATTACCATGCACAACAAGAACTGTCTTCTTAGTTATTTAATGAACTGATAAGACAGTGATGAATTGTTTCGAGTTTATAATGTATAAAATGGTATTTTATCTCTCTACTACAACAAAAAAAGAAAATGTTTACTATTTCGAATGCCATTCCGCAACTTTTATTAAATCTATAAAGCCATTTTATATTAATTTTACCCGCTATCATGTTTTGCAATTAAAAATCTGAATTATTTTTATAAATATTGCAATTGAAGAAAAATGACTTTTCAACTGGATCGTTAAAACTGCCATTTGGTTAACAGGAAAAAACAAGGCCATATATTTATATATTTATATTTTGCAGACATTTTGCAAGAACGACACGACTTATAAGAAGAAAATTAAATAAGCAACGATAAAACTTTTTTTTTTCTGATGCGGTTAAATTATACAATAATTAATTTAAATTAATTATGTAGCAACAACAACAACACTAATTGGCACGAAGTAGAAATGTTACCGCTTCGTTACAGCAATAAATGTTGTTTTATCAAAGTTTCATTAAACTGAACAATCTTTCGCTTGTACGTTTATTAATTCGTTTTTGCGTGCGACAAAAACTTTAGTGTGCGATTGGGAAAAGTTAAATCTTATTACAACTTTCAAAATATTTTTTTATTATTTAATAAGACTGTTATAAATAAGTAAATTAATTTTTTTAATTATTTTATACATATTTAATCATGGTTAGAACTCAAAATGAAAATATGGTCTGTTCTGCTTTAATTCTGTTTGTTTTTATATTATTTTTTGCAGATAGAATAGTAAAATTGCATTATTACAGTATTTATTTTCTTATTATACAGATTTATTTCCTGTAAATAATAATAATTAAAATATTTCTGTGTTTTTATAACACAGAAATATTGAAACTTAATTTTTAATTTTAACGAATGCTTAATATCGTTTATCGCTTTCGACTAATTTGGTGGAACATCAATAATCAAATGCTGCACGGAATTTATTCTCTCTGTCGCTTTACATTGCTTTCTAACAAGAAATTACTAAGCGATGGGAACTACCGTTCAGTAATTTCTTGATGGGATAATTCTAATAATCACTGTAATAGGATCTTCTAGAAGGTGAAAGATGAGATAGAAGACCGAACTCTGAAAAATATGGAAAGGGGAAGATGGGATGGAAGTTTAGAACTCTGTCATCTGGTCAAATGTACATGAATTATGCAGGTGAAAAAAAATTTTGATAGTTTAGCACAAGAATACGGTTTCTAATCCCTATGTTAATTTTTTTTTCATTAATCCGATTATACGCCTGGAGGAGCTTACCACCGAGATACGTTATTAATTTTTTTTTATTCTGTGATCAAAGGTGTATCACTGAATCCAACCAAGAAAAAAAGACGTTAAATGGACATTGCTATCGACGAAATCAACGAATTAAATTTGAAAATCAATATTCTTCAGAAAACGAATTTGTGCAATTGAAGGACGATAAATATATCATCATCTTCCTACGCTCGCACAAATTCGTTTTCTGCAAAATATTGATTTTCAAATTTAATTCTTTGATTTCATCGATAATAATGTCCGTTTAATATTTCTTTAGATACGCAATTATAATAATTTTATTGAATTATCCAAATTAATAATAATATGAATTGTATCGTTTAATCAAAAATTTATTTTGTAAGTTCCTAAAATTTGCATTATACTCTATATATTGTAAATTTTATTGTCAAATTAAAAAAATATATATATACAACATGTATAGTGATATAAAAGTTAGAGAAAAATTTTACTATTATTTTGATTTATTAACAAGGTTTCTATATATGTTATACCAGCCAAAATAAAATCCTAACTTATGGGAATTCTTAGCAAATTTAATTCATTAAAGAATAAATTTTATCTGATTAAAATTTAACAATGACTTCTTTTATTATCTTTTAATTAGAAGAAAATAAGGAAAAACAATATTGAAATCAAAATAATGGGTATCAAATGAAATTAAAATCAAATGTATTTTTTGTTTGCCAAGAAAATTGAAGTAGAAGTTTATATAAACCAGAGAATTATCTCGAAAAGGCGATGTAGATTTGTTTTCATTTGTCGATTCCTTTCATTATTTATAAAAAAAATCCTTTCACGCTAGAAAAAACTTAGTCAAAAATATAATTGAATAACAGACATTTCTATTAAAATCATTTGACTTCAATACATAAGTCTTTGTTTCGTCTACACATCTTCGCCAGAAATGCAATTTACGTGTTTACATCCATTTAAAACAGATTTTCCTTTTATTAAAAATAAATTATTTGTAACTGATAATATAATATATTGTAATTTAAGAGAATACATTTATTGATATTTATTTTAAAAAATTAAATCAAGTCTGATGCATTATGAAAGTTATACTACATTACATAAAACATAAACTTGCTCAAATTCACACTAATCCTAGGAAAACAAAATTAATCACATCTGTAAGATTATAAAATGGAATTTAAACGGCCAGTTCCGGATTTTTAAGATGAGGTCAAACAATTTATTTACCACGTTAATTAAAAGCTTGTATTTTTAATCTGCAGACTGACTCTGTCATGAATGCAACCCAAGTTGGGTTTTGCAATTAGTAGAGCCTACCTTCTTATCAGCTGCTATGTTTTTAATTGTAAGATGATGTAAAACTAAAAATAATAAAAATTCATTAATCAAAATTCTTAATTTCTTCACCGGGTCCGAAACAGACTTATTGTTCTTCAACCTACATTGCGCCAGCACGATAGGCATGATCAGTTTGTAATGGCTCGCTTCCTCCTATCTCTCACAGAGATTAGGTAGCTTAAAATTTTCAGTCTTAAGTTTTTCGGGGAATCCAAATACAGTCCACTGATATCCATTCATATTTTTCTTAAATCTTCTTGTTGAATTAACGTCATTTTTCGTTCGTAATTTCGCTTCCTCTATTGAAATTTTGCAAATAAATTTGTTTTAATTAAACGATGTAATAATCAAATATATAAAATAAATTAACAAATCTTAAATATCAAATAATACATAAGTAATTATGAAAGAAAATAGGAAAAAACATTAATAAACTGAAAATTTGAATCTTACAATTTCATCAGATTCTGGAAATTTAACTTGTTTTAATTTATTTTAATAAATTTATTCAGATGAATTTTATTCAATCGATGAATCATAATGATATCAAATTTTAAAAGATAAATAAATAATTTTATTTTAGATGTAAACAGTTTCCGTATAAAAAAAACTTCTAACTTTATAGATAAAAGTTTCAAATGGGTTCACAGAGTTTAAAAAAAAAGAAAAATAAGAAAAAGTATAAATTACCAGTAACGGCACTTATACGACAAAAAGATTTATGAAAGAAAAATTCCATTGTTTATTCGGTTATATACTTTTTTTATCTTTTTAAATCGTCGAGGTATAGCAAATCCACTCAAGAGGAGTCGAAAATTGGTAGGAAACAATATTGTTTGCTGAATTTAGAAGGGGGGAAAGAAAGAATAAGAGAGAGCCAAGAAAAAAGAATTAGTTTGCTAGAAAGATTTTTCTTCTCGTCTAAAGTTTTTTTTTTCTTTTTAAACTTAAAAAAAAAGTCATTAGGATAAGCATAAAATTTGTTAAAATATCACAAAGAACTAGTCTTATGAATGTTATTCTATAAACAATCTTAAACAGGACACAATGTTTTCGTAATCAGTTTTGACAATGAATAATAAAGACTACGCTTCCGAATATTGATCGTTTGTATTCTTTCAACGTCTTCGGGAATGGATGACGAATACAGTAAAAAATAATTCAAACTATTGTTCGAATTTCCTTTGAGATTTCTTCTCGGTAATTAGTTTATTTTCTACGTGTAGTAAAAATTTTACAAAGCGTAAGTTAGTTGCAACTTACTCATTACACATTTAAAAGTCGATGTAACCAAAAAATTTATAATGGAAGCTAACATTTCGTTATCTAGAATCTCGCTGATCGAAACAATTTGTTTAACTCTTCACAGTATCGAAATTTTATATATTAAATCAGCATAATCACAGAAACATTTCTGTAATATGAGTGTCTTTTTGGAAACTAAATAATATCCGATTTTAGGTAACGTTAGAAAACACATTTTCAGAACCTTAAGATCAAGCAAAAGAAGCAATTTGTGGTGGAAATAATTGCAAAGTAAGTTGATGAAAGAGAAGCCAATGTAATTTAATTCCATCTCTTTCAGTAGTCCAGAGAAAATTTAATTTATCGTGTAATGCATGATAATAATAATAGGTAAGAATAAATTCAATATTACACTCCCATCACTATATAAACTATTTATATTCAGGAAGAAGCTTTTAAGCCGGAAAATATGGAATTTTTCTAAAGTATTATACGGCACAGCACGCGTTTCTTTTGAATTATATATATATATATTTTTTGCTTTTTGTGACGGAAGGTAATTTTCTTAATACCTTTGGTGACAGCAAACGTACATCTTCAGAATTGATAATGAGTGTCGACAGAATGCGGATTATAGTTGTAAGTAGCAGTATGGCAGTATCGTTACAATCGGTAATGTTCTTACTCGATGTAGCTGAAATATTTTTTAATATATACGAAGGAAAATAATTAAATGAATTCTGTCTTGCATCTCAGTTATAAAGACAAAAGATTAAAAAAATTATGTTACGCTTAAGAAGAAAAACAAGTAGAGAATAATAAAAAATATATATATGTGTTTTTAACGTTCTTGATACAAACTGAGAATAAAAATATTGTAAAAAAATTTAAATGCGATATAAATGGAAAACAAGATCAAAACTCAAAAAAAAAAAAAAATTTGTTCCTTGAGAATTTAATAAATTGATTCGACTTTACTTACAGGACTCTGTTTTATGAATTTTTATATTTGTACTTTTTTCTCTACTTGCACAGAAAATTTATAATAATAATAAAAAAAGAATTATTATAAATTTAATATATTTTTTTTTAAATTCAAACTATTCTTGAAAATTAATGGTGATGATTTTATTCATAAGATAACGTTGAACAAATTAATTTGCATTAAATTAATTTGTTCAACGTTTAATTAAATATATTTTATCATCGTTAATTTGTTTTTACAGAAAATATTTTTGAACCTTATTAAATAAAATTATCTTTAACATCTCTCTAATTTAAATATAATTTATAAATATTTTTAATGTTATTTATTTTAATAACACAGTACAAACTTCTTTTTTACAATTTTATATGTTATAGTGGTTTGTATGAATTTATATTGGCGTAAACCACTTAATTAGTTTGTATAGAATACTATAAGGAAACAGTACTAAAAGATTAACTTTATGTGACACATAAAAATCTAATTCTAAGATACTTTATCTCTTTACTAAAGCTGGCATTAGTTAAGAGCACTCATTGAGAAAATGTGCGATTACGTCATTAAGTTTCATTTGGGATATATAAATGAGAAAGTGATGAAGTAACTTCCTTAGTGATTGCATAAGTAGTGATAGATGGATTCATTACACGTAAAACAGGATTTAAGCAGATTATATCTTCATGAAATCCGGATGATTATTGTTACTAAAAGATATTGGAAGAATATAAGATTAAACTCCTGCATAAGCAATAATTACAATTATTCATTATTAAATTTTTTTTTTATTTTCTTCATTACCGACTTTAGATGGTCGTCTAATTTAACTGAAATAATAAAAATTCAGCAAAATCGATTCCTGTATAAATGTATTTTAAAATATCTACAGGATTTTTACTATTTTTAAAGGGTTTTACGATTCCTTGCCTAACATCTGGTCCTCTTTCAGAAGAGTCACGAAACGTTTTACGGTGTCTTTTTTCGAAAATAAATAGCGTGTGCGTGCCATAAAAATCAGTAAGGAGTCGAAAATTGTTGTAAGAGAAGACTTTTGCCAAAACACAGTTTTCTATTTTTGTGAACAAGGGCAATAAATATTAATGTTACTTACTATAAGATGTTAATTCTCTTCCGACAGCCGTTGGCAATTTTATCTCAGTTCAATGTAATATTCAATACTGTTACTAAACATAGAAGCACTGAAATATCTTGTGATTGACACACAATATATGTGAAAGCTAGAAAATTTCAATTGTGTTCAACCGGATGTTAAAGTAAATATCTTTTAAGCATTTTTTTTTCATTTTTTACATGTATTGATAAATAAGGATATTTATTTTTTAAGCCCCTAAATATTTTTCTTCAACGTACTCGATAATAGCTTATTTAAAAAATGTTTTAAATATTATTTTCCGTATTATTATTAAAATATGTATGGAAAAATATAAAATATGATATTGAATTCAGTCTATAAAATACTTTTTATACGAAAATACAGGCAGCAAAATTTCGAGCGAAGTGCATCGAAAAGAAAGTTTTATTAGAACTCTTTTCATTTTAGCTCGAATAGTTCGAAACTGATGAAAAATAAAAAAAATATAAAGTCCTGTCTGTATTAAAATTGCATTGTAGACAAAGAGGACAAAGAAGTATTTGATAGAATGCATTCATTTTTGATCAAATGGGATTACACAGAAAAATTGCTCATAATACTCCAGATATTTTCTTTATCTTGATATTGTACTGAAAGGAAACAAAAGAGAAGTTATTGCAGATTTTATAGACTTCAAAAAATTCCTACTGTTATATAAGTCTGGGATATATATAAATATATATAAACATCTAATAGTTTTAGAATATTTTATTGGGATAGAATTGTATCAATATTTATGCTTTGTATAACATTTTATATCTGTATAAGTCCTTTGAAAGTATATAAAAAAACATAAATAAATAACAAAAGTTTAAATATGAATTTTAATATATAGGAAAGTAAGATGAATGGCAAACAAGCGTGGATATGTTAAGCGTTTCGTTGATTAAGTTTGCCATTTTTTAAAACTCTATTATGTATTGTTTGCAAATGGTTCAAACGTTATGACTGTTTTTATTCTTTCCTTGACAAAATATTGATCAAAAACCTAAAATCCCAAGGCGCGCTTTAAAATTCCTTACAGATAGTTACTGAACTGTCTACCTCCGAGCCATTTCAATCAACAACTGTTTACTTTGCACTGGACGAATTTTCACCTCTCAGTTATCTTTGACAAGAGTGGTTTATGATAAATAATCGGATTTAATATATATATTTTCAGAAATAAAATCGTAAAAAAAGGAAAAAATTCCGTTTATTTTCCGACATTCTGACATAGTGACAATAAAACCGGTTTTATTTCAACTTAAACGAATTATCTCTGTAATTTGATATTTTATTAAAATAAAGTAATAAAAAATATATATATATAGCAAGCTAATTCGAACTTTCTATCCGTTTTTCTAAAATTGTAAGAGGCAAACTAAGTGCTCATTACCGTATAAAATATCTCAACTCCAATTATTTCTGTAACAACTTCGACACTTTATTCTTAATAACGAACGAAGCTGACAAAACTGTATTGAAGGCAATAATAACTTTTTGAAAACACTAACGAACTTCTTCAAAAATTGTACAAAGTCGTTATTGGTAAAAGATTGGAAAAATAATTAATTTATCGGTTATAAACACCATTTATTCACAGCTCAGATGAGGCTGCTGTGCCATTTGTTATACTGTATACAAACTTACTATGGTTGCTACAATGAATCCTTATATATATATTAATATAATTTATAATTCTTCATTAGTGCTGAATAGCTTTATATAACTATATAATCGAGTACAAAAACGACATTTTTAGTATTATTTGTTTAATTATATTTTATCATTTTACTTGAAGTCTTTCTGTAGTAATTTCCTAGAAAAATCTGTCTCCAGACAACTATTATGGACAAAAAAAATTACAGTTTTATTACATAAACAATATAGTTTAAATTTGTAGCGAATCTGTTCTGTCTTAAGTACTTTTCAGAAACATTTGTTCGTGACATCTTAACTTATTTTGAGATTAAACAAGCAGGATATTAATCCTGTTAACCTAAAAAGAAATAAATATTCTTAACGTTTTTTTTTCCATCGAAGTTTTTAATTCATTCATGCTACAAGACATAAAAAAAGTTAATTGATTAAGCAGCGTATAAACAAGTAAACATACTAAATAATAATAAATTAAAAAAAAAAATTATTCATAATTATGCGTGTAATACCCCTGATAATGTTGTTTTCTTGCATGTTGATAAATGATGCGGAGAAGATGACAAAGGAGTAAGAAGGAAAATAAAAAAAAAAAAAAAAAATCGAAACGTTTTAAAATTTATTAAATTATGAGCAAAATTGATATCCAAAATAAATTAATAATTTTTACGAGTTTTTTTTAACTTTTTAGAAAGAAATATATATATAAGTTATATCTTGCTTTGAGTGTTTTAATTTTGACTTCTATTCCCAGGAGGAATGCATGATTTTCATATAATAATTATATTTTCATCAAAGTTTTGAAAATATTAAAACGTTGAGGAAGAAAAAAAAATCTCACGCTTAATAAGCTTTTCATTATCTTCATTCTTTGGCACTTTTAATAATGTGGTGGCGATAAAATATTTATAGATTGCAACAACTGTTATCTATAAATAATTTAATCTATTATCATTAAACTTATTAATTTTAATATTGATTGATTACAGAGTCATACACTAATAAATAGATAAATCTTGATTGAAATTAATGTTTCACTAAGTTAGAGGCAAAATTAAAAATTTATTTATAGAAGATAGAGTATAGTTTATATAGTTACGAGAAGGTGTAACAAAATATTTACACTGTAAATACAAGTTAATTATTATAAAATGCAAACCTAACTGATAAATTTAATCTTAATTTATTTTTACCTAATTAATAAATAATATATCGTATTAAGTATCAGCTAAGGACCAGTTACTGGCTTTAATTTAGTGTCTGTTTGTCTAACATGGATAATAAAAATAGTTATAGAAAATCAATTCTAAAACTTAATGATTTATTTATCCATTAATTTTTATATTATGCTCGAGAATTGAATTTCATTTATTTTTTCTTTTTGAAAAAGGATTCGATGTATTAGATATAAAATAAAATAAAAAATAAAAAACACGAACAGTGTCGTATATTTTCTGATTTATGGGTTTGCTTTTATTTTATTCTTTCATAACTCTTCCACTCTAACTGCGAAATTTCTTTCATTTCCTCTGTAACTTCTTTTTTATTTCTTTCTCACATTCTCTTGGGTGTGTCTTCTGTTGTTTCTTAGTTTCCCTCTGACGCTTTTTTTCTTTATAAAATTCTTCCTTTCAATTTTTCTGCACCTATGTACAAATCAGAAGGTTAAAGGATATTTGTTTTATGTGCCATTTAACCATCTCTTATAGATTTTTATCTATTTTTTAATTATTTTTAAACTTTACAGCAGTTTCGATTCTTTCATATCTTTAACCTTGACTTTTTTTATGTAAAAATTCTTTAAAATACTTTTTTTTATCATGCGTTATTGACTATCGATTCCTCTATATCTGCCTATATTCTTTGCTCTGTTGCATAAACAACTTCACTTTGGTTCTTAAAATTCATCGAACGTTTTGGTTGTAGCCCATATAGAAAATTAGGTTATCGTTTAGAATTTTTGAAAGACAACTTCTTTATGTTCCCATAAATGTATTTTGATAAGCGTATAGTGATTATTTTCTATTAAAATACCTCTCTCTCTCTCTTTCTTTTTAGTTAGATTTGTAGTTTGTAATTATAATTAATTAAAAAAAAGAATGAAAAAGTATTAAATCATTATTAATCTTTCATAAGCTGACAAAAGTTGAGTGAATGAGAATATTTCTATAAGATCGAACAGATAATATTTACGAAGACCACTTATCGCTTTTATCATGTAGAGAGTGGGTGATCTGCTAAGAAATATATTAAAAGGAATGGTCGGTACTTTTATTATATAGGAGTGTTTCACAAAGTTGGAGATGCTCTTACATAGTTATTTATGAAACCTCCCTTAGGTGAACATTCCTCAATCCAGTTTATAATTAATTTGAAACCACTCAGACATAACCTATGATTAATATTGTCAATCGTATACATTATTAAAGCTTAAAACATAAATTCGGAAACTTAATCGATTGCTAAAATATTAAAAAGATTGTCTGAAATTTTTTTATACTTCATAAATCGTTTTGTTATATTTTTTTTATATTGATACTCGGGCAGTTTTTTTGGTTGTAGTTTAAAATAGAGTTGAATATAAAATTATTTATTCATTGAGTATAGATATATAAAAATGTATAATTTATAACTCATATATTAAAAATATTACTTTATATTCTTTTAGGAAAAAGAATCGACTGCGAAGTGGTCACAAGGTGCTATTGATCAACAGAGCATTCTGAATGATAAATTTAAATTGTGTCTTCAGAAAATATCGGAAGAAAGTATAATGCAAGACGGTAATTTGCTTGTTTTTTAAAAAACCTATTAAATACGTTTATATTAATTTTTGTACATGAAGTAAGCCGAAAACGAACTGGAAAGTTGGTGTAGAAGTATCGGAGCGGAACGTTTCCAGTAAGAAGTGTTGTTTCTTTCTCAATAACATCGTCTCTCCATCATTTTGTCCTCCAATGGACAAGCAATTACAGTCAAGTGGAAATGACTGACAGTTTTTGATTTAGTCGAGCCTTTGACATTGACAAAATGAGAGACCAAGCACACCATCGGTCATTGTAATTAGATGTTCTCGAATTATAAAGCAGGAAACATCATACAATAATTCGGATCGAATATTATTATTATTAATATTATCAAATGTATCTTTATTATACGACGAAATTCAATAAAATAGAATTGTTTGTAGAATGATATCAGTTTATACAGAAATATCAAATATTAAATTATATTATATTTTGAAAGTTTGTAGAATGACAATTTTGATGGAAGAATAGTAGTTTTTAGATAAGAACATCTTTCGTTGTGACAATATTTTGACGTGTTTCTAGGAATCTATTATTTATTATCCTGTCATACGGTATACCAATAGCTGTCTCGTTAAGAAATAGATTCTATTAGTTTTTTCTTCCAGGATAATGGTTCTGTTGGTAGATGCCAATGTTTGTTAACAATACGAATAAAGATCGTAAACTTCTCTATTGCTAATTGTTATTTTTCATCTTAAAAGGCGAAGGCGTACTACGTTGTCCTATTACTTGGGATGGAATATATTGCTGGCCGAATATAGCAGCTGGAACTGTTCACTATATACCCTGTCCTAATTATATTCACGGATTTAATATTAAGGGTAAGTATCTGATGAATAATTGCAGAATTTTAGCTTTATAGATTATTCTGTTTGATATAACAGAAGTTTTTTTTTATAGAGTATGCTAGTCGTTACTGTACTAATGATGGGATGTGGTGGAGAAGTGAGCATACCAATGAAACGTGGAGTAATTACACTCAGTGCACTATAAACGAAGAAAGCACGATTTTAAACGAAACTTTACTCGAAGTAAGTAATGTTTTCGGAATGTTTGACAAACACGTAAAAAATAGTTTAGAAAATGTTTATTTTCGGATTAAATAATGAAAGTAATCAATTAAACTAACATTTCTAATTCAACGCAATCAGGATTTTAATTAGTAGAGAGAATAAATAATTCATTAAATGAAAATAAAATAAAAAAATAAAAAGTAAAAATCTTCTTAACTGTTGCAAATTGTTTTAATTACAACTATTAATGATTGATTTTGAAAACAATTAATTATAGCCTCACATGGAAAACATCAAATTAATATCTAAGATAGGATATTCGACTTCACTCGCTACACTTTTAGTGGCGTTTTTTATATTAGCATTTGTAAGGTGAGTTTAAAAAAATGAACTAAAAATCTAGTCCGTCCATCTTGAATCATAGTAAAACAAAATTAACAGATTTCAAAAATTTCAGCTATATAAGAGTTGCCCGAAGTCGAAAACTGTAGTTGTATCATATATACATATTGCTATATTGTGATTAATTAATAAGTCGATGACAAACGAACGACAACTATTTGAATAGTAACGATAATTATCCCTGAAACATCAATAGCCAGCAACATCTACATATAACTGAACTCTACTTGAAATCTGTTCATTTTGGTTTACCAAGATTCAGCTTATATGGATAATGTATATATAATTTAACTTAGTTTTAATTTTTTAAATTAGAAAACTACGTTGTCCAAGAAATAATTTACACATGCAGCTTTTCATGTCTTTCATTATGAGAGCAGTCATGTTTTTGCTAAAAGATGCTCTGTTCGTAGAAGGTATTAGCTTACGCTCCAATGCCACGTATACTGATGATGTTTTTGATTACACAGAATCAATAGCTGTGAGTATATATATATTTGTTTTCTATTGAAAGAAAAAAAAAGAAACATAAAAGCAGCAACTCACTAAACAAATTATATGGGTATTATTAATATATCAATAATCAAACGTATACTTTCATTACTCTTGATCTTTCTGGGATTAGAACATAGATTGCAAGATATTCACAAGTTTCTGGCATTACTTTCTGATGGCTAATTACTGTTGGATATTAATGGAAGGATTATATCTTCATAATCTAGTTTTTCTTGCTATGTTTACTGATACGACTAGCATTCTTCGATATTTAATACTCGGTTGGGGTGAGTTGAATTTTTACCAAGTCAGTTCTTTATAACTTTTAAAAATATCTGTACTCACAAATATTCTTTATTAACAGCTATAAAAATGTATGTTATAAATATTTACTGGTTATAAATTTTAAAATCCGAAAGCAATATTTTTTCGCTTTTAAATTTTTAAGAAATTTTTTTTTCGGACTCGCTTTATATAGAATGTCATCAAATGATTTATGAAATACGTAAAATATTAGATGAAGAATATAAAAAAAAAAGCTAAAAAGTTGTTTATCGTGGATGAATAGTAATGCTTTAATCTATGTTAAGCAATACTTTTCTAAATATTTACACTTTTATAACGCTATTTATCGCATGTTACTTCCGTTCTCGTTTTAAAACTGTTTTATTGGTTAATTTTACGTGTTTTTATGCATAAAACTAATGTTTAGTATATAGTGCCATCTGTATGTAATAAAATGCATTAAAGTTGCTTAAATATTTTTCAGGTTTGCCTCTCCTATTTATCATCCCATGGGTTGTTGTTCGAGCGACAATGGAAGATACCTTGTAATGCAATTTTATAACAGATATATATATATATTATAATTATCATAAGAAGTAAAGATTAATATGCAATTTTTTAAACTATAGATGCTGGACGACTAACCAACATTCCGCGTACTTTTGGATTATTCGCGCTCCTATAACAGTTTCAATTTTGGTAAAAGTTAAAAATATTAATTTAAAAAATTTAATAATAGTAATAACAACAACAATCAATTATATGGTTTAAAACTTTTAATAGGTGAATTTCGTGTTCTTTATTAACATTACTCGAGTACTCTTCATGAAGATGTTCGCATCTCATAATTCACAAGCCAGGAAATATCGTTACAGGTAATAATAATTACTGTCATTATTAGCTAAATTTAAACTTGGCAGCTAGTCGTAAATATATTTTATTAATATTTTATTACAGAAAGTGGTTCAAGTCGACATTAGTGCTAGTACCATTATTTGGTATTCATTATTCTGTTTTATTAGTCATGTCTTTAGTTGCCGAAGTTAATAAAACTGTTGAAGTAGTTTGGCTGTACATTGACCAATTATTTTCCTCTTTTCAAGTGAGTTTCTTCGACATTTCTTATTCAGTCAACTGTTTAAATTGTTTTAAATTTTTTTCAGGGTTCATTTGTTGCATTTTTGTACTGTTTTCTGAACGGAGAGGTAAACTTATTTTTTTTAAATGAATTTATTTAATAACTTATTTTAATATTCTTGTAATTATTTTAGGTCCAATCTGAATTAAAAAAAATTTGGCAGAGAAATTTGACAACGCAAAATTTCCGTTCTCATCATTCGCTACTCAGCCATTCTTTAACTTCGTACGTGAGCAGAGGAAGAAGTTCGGTGCAATCGTTCCATTCTACATCACGTAAGAAAAAATTATATTTATAAAAATATTCATTCATGCATACCATATATGCACATTTGTCTAGATTTATACCTATTTATAGTTCTGAACGTTATAGTTCCGGAGAAGCGTGATCCTTTTCGATGCGTAAGCCCAGTCGTACCAGATTGCAAGAGGAACCAGGATTCAACCCCAAGAAGGCTTCCACATTTCGAAACAAATCCTTGTTTTGCCACAGACGATACAAAAGCCAGTGAATGCATGCTGGAAATGGAATCTCAACAACGTCAACTAGTTAATGGTCACGTAACAACGAGAGCACTAACAGCAAACGAGCGTGCTGAAGAGAATGATCGTTTATTATATACTGGAGAAAATGGAGAGAAAGAAAGCACTTTGTAACAATCTATTATATATATATATATGTAGATTGTTTAATAAATTATATATATATATATATATATATATATAATTTATTATAGACTTATACAGGGTTATTTTAAAAATTCAGAATAAGTTTTGTGATGTTCCGTGCCATATACCATAAGTTGTAATTCTTTTTCGGATATAACAATTGCTATCAAGTGTTGTTGTTTGTAAAATAAGCTTATATATATGTTATATATTTTATAAACTCATTCAATACTACTTCATTCAATGAAAGCTTCATTCATTCGGATATCTTCCCTAAATTCAATTTATTATATTTATATAAAGTTTCTCATGGAAAAAAATAAATCTTAAACGAATATTATATTTCTTACTCAAATTAAAGATATTGAATGAAGTAGTTTTGAATGAATTACGTTTTAAAGTGATTATTAAAAATAGTAAATAAAAGCCGTAAATGTGCATTTAATCACAATAAAATAAAAATCAAAAAATGACATTATTTTTTTTTTCATATTACATATTAATTAACATCTAATACAAAAATTCTTATTGTTTTATCGTTTTTTTAATAATAAATAATAAATAAAAAATTGTTAATAATAAAATAAACAAAAATAAGTAAACAATAAAACTTTAGTTGAAAGTTAGTTCCGTAAATCATCTAAAATTAATTGGAGAAAAGCGGAAGTTGAATTTTCATTAAATTTTTACATAGATTTTGATTTTTGTTTATGACTAAAACAAACTAAATTATAAAAATTCATTGAAATTACTAATAAAATTATTAAGGCAAGTCTTCTTTTTTTATCGGTAGACCAAATAAAAATTTGATGCGGTTAATCTTATTGTATATATACAATACATTTTAGAACCATGTGCATTTGTGTATGATACATTCTAAACTCATGAGAACTATGATTATGAAACTTGTGAAAGTGTTTCATAATCATATTTTAGAATTAGAGTGGTCAAGAACTCTATAACCACGCATGTTTGAACTCAATCCATTTTTGGGACCTATATAGTGATATTGGGGCAAACACAAAATTTTATAATTTGTTTTCACAAGAATTTCATACTGGTTATCAATTATTTTAAAACAATATATAACAAACAATATATATATGGTTATCAAATATATAACAAACAATACTGATATGTTCTTGAATTTTTATTTCAATATTAAAAATAAACAAATTGTTTTTTAAGTGATCATTTGGCCTACATGAGTAAACACTTTTCAACTGAAACAATTCTGATAATAATGATAATATTTGCTTGTATAAAAATATTAAATAAATCTCTTTTTTTGTATATATTAAAAATATAAAAGTTTAAAACTTGGTTTTGAATGTTAAAAATAATTATTTAAGATTAACTAATTCAAAAGTCACAAATAATTTTAACAATTTTTTATATAAGCAAGATAATTACATTATATCTCATAATTGAACTAATTACCTAAGAAAGTGAAAATTATTTATTTCTCCTCCCATTTGTAAATTATTATTATTTATTTATTTATTTTTTTTTATAAAATTCGAACATTAATTTTCATACAATTTAGTATATTTTGACTGATAAAAGATTTTACATTAATAAATTTTTAATGCATAAATTAGAAATTTTAATTGAAAATTAATCCTACACACTTCCTAAAATAAACATGACAGTAATTTGTCTCAGATTTTGCTTTGATAAGAAAAATCATCATATGGAGTAAATGCAAAAAAAGTAAGTAAATACTATATATAAATTCAAGATTTGTTTTAGAATGATACTCAGATTGATTAAGTTAAATTTCATATTATGTAAATTCATCATTTTCTTTGTAACGGGGCCGGCAGATTCATTTAATTCTGTGAACATTTCCATAAAGGGCTATAGATCCTGATCTAACTCTCTATGAGATATAACTCGGTTTTAATTACTCGAGCTCGGATGGAGACATTCCCGACCCTCCTGGATCTATACAATGAGAAACTCTCTCGATCTCGTGCACGATGTTGCTAAGCAACGGATAGCCGAGAAAGGTGACGTTAGCTGTCGCAAACTACTGCTGAAGGATCGGAAAGACAATTCGTAACATAGCAAAAATCAACGGCAGTCGTTCCTCCTGTAGCGGGAGGACCGATCACCGTTGATTTTTGCTATGTTACAAATTGTCTTTCCAATCCTTCAGCATTAGTTTGCGGTCAGCTTTCTCGGCTATCCGTTGCTCAGCAACACCGTGCACGAAGATCGAGAGAGTAGCTTCTCCCCAGCCAACCGAGCTTGTCTGCTTACCGAACTTAATGAGTCCTCTCGCTACAGAAGGAACCATTAAGATCGGCTCGGCCGCGGCGAAGAACCGATAACGCAGCTACGCGCAAATTCCTTGCAGCAGTTCTAACTGTACCTAGCTCCTCAGATTAGTATCCTAGTGACAGGGAAGAGAACTCGAAGCGCATACCTTCCCTTAATGTTAGTCGAAAAGATCGGATACGATCGGGAAAAAGGTGGATTTCAATTTCGTATCTGATGAAGGTTAGGTAGGTTAGTGTAGTTTAGCCGTTATCTGGACTTTATCTGGAGGCGGTCACTTGTAGAGCCCATAATAAGCTGGCCAATATCTATAATGGGTCAATCGCTGAAAAGTTGGAGGGGATTCAACGAACCGAGCCCGGACTCCTCTTGAAAATTGGAGGTGTGGGACTCGGATCTTCCATAATAGTAAGCCACAACTTTACCACACAGTCATCCGGCTGACGTATTCTATATAGCTATGTCTGATCCAGAAGAGAACTGCCGCAAACTGCTGTTGG